>JAVFBX010240028.1:0-10461 GCA_034783855.1 Mopalia kennerleyi | reverse complement strand
TTGTACGTTTTATTTTTGTCTCCGTCGTCATATAAGTGAAATACCCTTGAGTACGACGTTAAACACCAATCAAACAACAGACCTATTGATGACCATGAAGTTTTCTGTGTTCGGAATTACACTACTTGTGTATTATACTAGTCTTATCACTGGAACAACATATTTTTGGACAACATGATCAACAACTCTAGCATTACCTGGACATTTCTAATCTTCTGGAATCCTGCTTTGCATGGTGATCTTATTAGCACAGCCAACCTGATGTTTACTAATCCCTATTCACTAAAACTTTACACAGGGTCACATACTTATCACCTATTTAGGATTTAATTTGCTACAATAAAACTCTTTGATTATTCAAATTTTTATTGATCTATTATTATATTTACATAGCTGAATATTATATATTATATTCTACAATCAAAAGTTCGCCAAGTTTGGAATAAATCTTTCGGTGTATCTTATGGGTCATGGCATTCGGAGTGTGGGCTTCTATGTAAGTCAGGCAACCTTATGTATTTAGCATGGATTTGGAGGAACGTTATTTCCAGCGGAGCAGATCTATCTTCATTTGTGTATTAGTAGGAGTTCAGTTTTTTTTAGGTTTTAACTGTTTGGGTAAATAACCATTAACCGTGACGTTAAACAGTAACCAGTAGTTCGAATTTGGTGAAAAATTAATACAAAAATCAAAACAATTCAAAAAGAAGGAAAAAAAACCACGACAATTTATTTAATAATTTATTCATTGATTTATTTATTTATAACCAAATGTAATTTTTTTTAAACGGACTGGTTATATCCAAATTGCTCCTGGGGCGTCGAAGGTGTCCTTTGATTTATTTCAGCAGGGTTTTCTTTCTCTTTAAAATGATTAATTTAACGTCATTTGTTTCTACTCTTTAGCAGACTGGTACTTGATTTGTTGCGTGGAAAAAACACTTTTCTTGACAGAGAAAAATTCAATTGATCGATAGAAGTTTAATAAAAACTTGAGTAGACCAGTTTAAAAACAATGAACAAGATTGATCTCGGCTGCTGTTAGAAATTCCTCGGTGGTTTCGAAAATCGCGTAGATTTTTTTTATTAATTTAAAATTGTTTCTTTTATACTAACAGCTGTCTTCTATTCTCCTCTGAGTACTGAGCTTATTCAAGCGTAGCGAAATCATTTGAATTTAATATAGGTGCACCCTTGATTAAATATTTTCCTAGAACTTTCACTTTCACTTCTCTGAAAAGTTGATAATTTGTACTTTTCAGTTAACTGGCAACTGGTAAATACATCTTTCCTTCAGTATTATCTGTTTATTATTGTTATTAGTTAATATTCGAATTATTTATACACCTATGCTGCTATCCACTAAGAGTTGTATGAAATAATTTTCTCTTATGTCGTAACATGGCCAGAGCTGTAAAATAAAGTGAAAGTGAAAGTGGTAAGTTAGTTGGGGAATCCTCAGACGAGGGTACCAATGTTGGCCTGACATGGATTGAGGGTGATTTCTTTCAACTTTTGCGCTGGTCGAAATGTAGAAAGGAAACCTTCTTTATTTGCCGTTCCTCGGCGCGGTAACCTTTGTCTACAATATGAAATTATCCAACATGTATCACAGTATAATAAGATAAGGGACAAGTATACAGCAGCCAACTGGCCATCTATCTTATTGTTTGACGAACACGTGTCCTTGACCCACGACATATTAAAGGTTATCTATCTCTCTATTTATTATGAAATCAATAGAATGTGAATGTACAAGGCGAAAAGCCAAAAGCAAACTTTAGTTATAAAGCATAATGTTAGTTTAAGTCACGTGTTTCATCTCATCTTGCCTTTATTTAACATTAAACTAGACATATCAGTTTTGTTCCATTAATAGCTAATGGCTTTTCCCATACTTTCTCGCGTTACTTGTCATATACAGGCAGCCAGTCAACGTGTTATCTTAAGCGTCACGTGATATTTTGCCTAAAATAAATGACAATAAAGCCAGTAGTGCACCTTAATGGGAATCTAGTGAGTAACTCATTGTTATCTACCCTCACGTTTCCCTTTCACCGGATACTGGCTTCGACCTTGAGAGGATTCAGGGGCCTATATTTACCAATTTCTGTGAACAAAGTTTAGCCGTAACATATTATTTTAGTTCTTTTTATTTGTTCGGTATGTGCGTCCAAATCATACTTCAAATACACTACACAAATTGAGTTTTTAATTTGCCTGATTTACCGTGGACGACCACTGGTTTTACCGCTCACCACAAGACAGGACATACTTAAGATCTGCTAAGATTAAGCTACCATGAAAGTGTGAGAAAAACTGCAGCAGCCCGCTCAAAAAGTTCTATTCCGCCAAGAACCAATCAAATTATAGCTATGGATTAAATAACAAGAGATGAAATTCTATCACGATGTACTTTCTAATAAAATAATGGAAACCCATAACATTTACAAGTATTAAGTGCACATCGATAATGGACTGTCTATGTTTGACAAGCACTTGACGAGAACTTCCTCTTCCATAAATCTATTCCTTGTATCAAGAATACAGACCAGTAACCGTCAATTTTGACCACCAGCTCACAATGTTTTTGTTCTTATTTTATAACCATTCTCTGTTCGACTAAGGGATTCTATTAGCTGTTAGGTAAAGTTTCAAGGAGGAGAAAAACAAATAGCGAAAATCAGACTACGTAGACAACGCACAATATTCTTCCCCAAAATGCTGACCGAACAGAGTTGAAATTCGTCATTATATTGTTGTTGTTGTTGTTGTTGTTGGAGTTTCGTTGGGGCCAGATATATGTTTTTTCCATAAAACCTATGATTATTCAGCAGTAGTATGTTCATGTGATATTTGTAAAATATATAATTTGTATAATTATTTTCGAGACTATTTATTCTTTATTGTAAAATATTCCAATAAGAATCAAAAACACTGTGACGTGAAACGTCCTGCATACGAAAACATTTACCAGATGTATACATATAAATATTCCATGGAATGTATATGATTCAGCGGCATAATCTGTTATGTGTGTAAAACATACAAATTGTATTATAGTTTGGGAATTATTCATTATTCTTTGTAAAATATTTAAATAAGAATGACTGTGGCGTATAACGTCCTTCGTATGCATGAACAGTTTGTTCTCTCTGAATTTGAAGAAAATAATTCATAAACTTATAAATTAGTTCAATTTTTTTAATTGCTTGTTTTTGTCAATGTGTTAAGACATATTTATTTTGGCGCTCAAGGTTTTTAGTTTATAGACCGGTATGATTATAAACAAGAAGGACAATATGTTTCGAACTTAACCACGCATTGTCTATTCTAATGCAGAACGACTATATTCCAACACAATAATATAAGCACCGAATAAATGAATCAACCAACCAATGAATCAATCATTTCAAGTGTATAAAATGCCGTTCAATTTGTTAGATGGAAATAGGTCTTTAAGAAATTATTTTAAATTTTAAGAAATATTGACACTAAAAGGAGGGGACTGAGCGTCATGTTGCCTTGGTGCATTTAGAGCTAAGGAGCAAAAGGAAGTCGATATGTTTGTGCAGTTCTTTTAAGTCCGTTAATATACTGAAAAGAACTCCACAAACATATCGAAAAGAACCAAAGTCCGTTAATGTACTGTGATTCTTTTCTATCTTGTCATTGTTTCTTGCCAGTTTCGTGGGGTTCACCCATCGGGCTGTTACACCGTAATGTGAGTGAAATAACCGTAGGTACGGCGTTATAACGCAAGAAACAAACAAATAAATCTTTGTTATGGGCGTTTATGCTATGGCCCCACTCAAACAAACAAGCAATCACTGTAAAGGGCTTTAAACTCTGATCAAACAAACATTGCTTGAAAACGTATATATATACATTATCACAATAGCGGTATCGGAATTCGGGTAACGTCCAAATGAAGATGGAAATGTCAGGAAGAACGATTACATAATCATGTTTGTTAACCTGTTTGTTTGATTGTGGTTTAACGTCGTACTCAAGGGTATATCACTTATGTTACGGCGGACTGTCCACTTCACACTTTCCTTGTCTAATTACGGAGGAAAACGGGGCGGAAACTTCGTAAAAAACAACCCTGCGATTGTCGGAGCCACATCGTGTGACTCCATCATATACCTGATGGTCGACAGACGGACTCCCTCCCGTGAACTGTACATCGGAGTAGGATTAGTAATCGTACACACTAACCACTAAGCCACGGCCGAGGGCTTTTAATCATGTACATGTAGGCCTGTAGTATGCTGACATGTATCCCCTTTTTCCCTACAATTTTCCTCTGCTATCCTCATCCCCTTTCAACTCCTGATCACGCCATGACCAATCGTACTAATAACCCAACCTGTTTTCTGGTAATTTACGGATCTCAGAGCCAAGCGTCAACCATTTACCGATCTGTTTGCAGTATCTGTACTCCGTTTTGTGTTTCTCCGATCCCGTTATTGTGTGTTTACAGTGACAGGGTGGCTTTCTTCATCCTTATTTAATAGCACGGGGTTTAACCCACTGTCTACAAACAATACAAAGTAACCATCTTTAATGTTAGGCAAACATGAGTGACAAAGAGAGGCCCTCTAGCGGTAAGTGCAGATCACCGACGAGTTGTCTTTCCACGGGTAGCTATTCTACTTGAAGCTATTCTAATCGCTAGAAATAGCCTAACGATACCATCGTTAGGAACTTCATGGCTTTACCCTCTCATAAACCATGTCGTTTTCTTCCTAAGACACTTTTTGGTTATACCGACCCATAAAACGACCACTCGACGTCTGTTTTCATGTCAAAATCAATCATTCCTCTGCAGTACCACACTCGTTTAAAACTGTCTTCCGTGGTAATTAGGTCATTCGCATTCAACGTTATTTAGTATTCAGAGGCAGACATTATTTCTGTAGTTTTCATAGGGCTATATACTGTATAGTTTATTGGATACGTATTCGCTTCTATACACCGAGTTACACTTGATTTCTAACATATCCAGAACTTTACATTTAACTGTTGTGGGAATGTTGTTATGTACTCTTGAATCACACCGCCGCCATATAAGTGAAATACTATTAAGCCTGGCGTTCAACGCCAACCAATCAATCGATCAACTCAAAACCAAATGTACCAACCTGACACTTAAAAGTCACGATTAAACATCTGCATGGGTTTCCCAATAGTCAATATCATTATGGATGGATTAACAGTTTATATGAAAAAATATTTACCAAACTCAATAGATGGATTACCAGTTGACATGTTTATATGTTTTTTCCCCGAATTTAATTCACGAAATACAGAACACAAAGTCGTGATAACATAAGTGCGAATACGTTCGGCCGGGATAAATGCTGAATGGTTTCTTATACCAGTGTTGACATTTTAATAACATTTACTCAACAAGGGTTCTTCTGCGAAACTTGCTTTGAAAATCAATACGTTATTGAGTCGTTGACATCAGTGTGTGTGTCCTGGTGACGATAGAATAGTCGTCAGTCACGGACTCCTTAGAAAACTTGTGAATAGCTAGTGCTTTTTTATACGTACTGCTGATATAACAGATGGCGTGTCTTAGAATTTGTACTAATGGTTTAAACTCATTTCTAGTGTACTGGAAACCAGTGAATTTTCTTCAGTCACGGATTCGACGTTACCATGTAGACAGTATCGATATATTTTGCCAATGTACATATGGTATATAATTAATTAACCAAGATACTCGGGTTCGAATCATGTCGGAGGCAAGCACAAGTGTTTATTTACATAATTAATATGTTAAAGGAATCGAGATTAAGATATATTTATAAAGTTGTCCCTGTGGCTTCATCTAGAACTGGGTCGGCAGCCGTGGCGTAGTGGTTAGCGAGTGCGCTTTCCAACGCCTACTTCGATTCACCGTTCACAGGATCGAGTCCGTCTGTCGATCCTCGGGTATATGAGTGGGTCACAAGATGGCTCCGGCAATCACGGGGGTGGTTTTTACTGGGTATCCTCCCGGTTTTCCACCATAATAGGGCATAGTGAAGTGGACAATCCGTCGTCATATAAGTGAAATACACTTGACGTTAATCCCCAAGCAAACAAACAAACACACAATCATCTAGAACTTGAAATGAATTGCCATGGTCAATAGATCGACATACATGTACTTGTCATACTGTGGTTTATAATAGGGCAAGGAACAATGTGGAAAGGACCAGCTTTCGTCATATAAGTGAAATACCCTTGAGTATGACGTTAAACCCCAATCAAACGAATAAGCAAACAATATTATTAGAAGTACATGTAGAATCATGACTCTCACATTTGAACATTTCTAGCACGATGCACCTTGTTTTGTGGTTTCGTGGCTACCGGCTTTCAGATTATGTATAAAGGGGAAAGTTTTCTTGTAACCACATGGAATGTTGTCATCAGATGCGTGTATCATACATTTTAAGGCCCGCCGCAATAATTCAATGGTTAGCACATCCGCCTACTGATCCTCATTCGACGTACCTGTTCGAGTCACTCTGTCGACCTTTGGTTTGTTTGTTTGTTCGGGGTTTAGCGTCGTACTCAAGGGTATTTCACTTATATGGCGACGGGCTGTCCACTTCACACTGTTCCTTGCCCTATTAGGGTGGAAAACCGGGAAGAAACCTCGTAAAAACCACCCCCGCGATTGCTGGAACCACATCTTGTGACTCACTCATATACCTGAAGGTCGACAGACGGAATCTATCCCGTGAACGGTACATCGAAGTAGGCGTTAGAAAGCACACTCGCTAACCACTACGCCACGGCCGCGAGCCGTCGACCTTTGGTAGGTGATGGAGTCACTTGTTGTGGCTCGGGCAATTGGGGGGGGGGGGGGGGGGATTTAACAAGGTTTCCTAAAAGTTTTCCACCACATTTAAGATTGGCGGAGTTTGACGTTTATTCCTGAAACAAACAAACATAAAATGTCAACAATCATGGTAGAATTATGAAGACATAATTTAAAGCTCAAGTGACACTTGAATTGAAATTGAAGACTGTTAAATGGCCTATTTAACTATTTTAATAATTTTGTCTATTTTCGGTTCAATGTATTTATCTTTTCGGTGCCAAGGTTGCATTCTGATGAATCATCATCTGTTTTATTAAAGGATACTTAAATATTGGTGAATATCAAAATAAATCAATATACGAAAATAAGATTGAAAATAACAGATTTTTTAAAATAATGCTCAGGTATTAGACTGATGAAAATAGGCTAACTAGCAATTCTAGTATTTCATGAGGTCCTTTAACATTCTGATATCTGATTGAAGTCTCCACGTCAATGCAATCATCTACATTTTAAACTGGATGATCAGATACATAGATCTGTGCTTTATAAAAGGAAATTGTGAATTTGCAATCTGTATTAAATCTCATCCGATTTAACGCCCGTTTTAATGTCCGCCCGGAGTTTAGTTTGTATGTTGTCCACTAATCAGCTGCCTTATTTTACTGACGTTTATAAAATGGAAATCTATTCAGAAAACCCCTCGTTTGATCAATACATTATTGAAGACAGGCTTGTGTGCCTAGAAAATCAGAACATGGTTCCCAGGCACGCAATTCAAAGATATGCCGTCTACAATATTTAAAAAAAAAATTATTATCAATCAGAATGGAGACGAAGCAGATGTTGTTGTGTTGTTGTATTTTTTCATTTATGCTCACAGAATGCGAAAATATGTTCAGTGCTCAGCACTATTTTTTTTATCATTGGCTTTACTTTTTATCAGCGGTGTGTTATTCAGCATCCTGTTTGACTGAGGTTTAACGCCGTACGTAATGTTATTTAACTGACATGATGGCTGTACCAGCAAAAAACCAAAACCAGACAAGACATGACGAAAACAGGACACCATGCATACAAAGACACCACAACACATCGGCTTCGTGTTGTCCCAGAGCACTAAGAGCACCAAGAGCACCAAGGCACCAGGAAGCTCCAACGTGCCTGCCCAATGAATGGGGGGAGTTAATCACCACTGGAAAGAACAAAGACAAGACAGGACAGGGACAGGACAACTCTATGAATAAAACACACTACGATTATTTGCTGTGATCTGGAAAAATACTAGATTTTCTTACATTTATTTTTGTTATATTCTTCTGTTAGGAGACAATTCGCAGCCAGCAGGCCCGTAGTATATGCTCCTGGATATATTAAACAAACATTTTGTCATTTGAATTTACACAAGTTGCTTAATCGCACAGCGTCTCGCGTCCATACTGTTCTTGTAGTTGTGTATTGAGGAAATCCGCTCGTAGCATGGCTGTGGGTTATCCTAGGTAAATAATTAAACCAAATTAAATTATTGGCAGTCACGTCGAAGGTGTTCTTTTTTTTTTCACCCAATGGTCTATCATGACAACGTATAAGTGAAATACTGTTGCACGCTGCCCAAAATGGAAATCACTCAACCAATACACATGTTATGTGTTTGTTCCACGAATCAGCTAGTGCCGATGTCATTTTATGGGCGGTTACTTGGAGACAGATCCCTGTTGCCATGGTGATATCATAGTTACGTAGCAACATGAACCCGATATGTTGTTGTTGAACATATTTATCAAACATATGCTGATTGGCATCTATATATTTGAGTGAAAAAAATTTAAGTATGGCGTAAAACATCAATCAAACCAACTAACAAAAACACGTAGCTATTAATCAATCTTTGGCCAACTGAATCTGTAGTTTTTAGTGGAGTTGTTTTGAGGACCAATGCTCTCGGTGAGCGTCAATAAATCCTGACAAATGTTCAGACGTAATGACGAATCCAACAACTATCAATTACTAAACATTTCGTCCCAGGATAGAAGTTTTTACAATGGGATGTATCAACAAGTTACGCAGAGAATCTCCAGCTCCTACCGGAAGCAGTTCATGTCAGAACAGCCATCCAAAACATTGGCAATGTGCTTGGACTTTTAAGTGGCCTATTCATCGGAAACTAAACGAGTCCCGTCTAAATACCCACAATCCATCACTGGCACGATTATTTTTTCCTGACATACATGTGTTGGCTGATGTTTCATCACTTGCTTTCCTTTTTTTGCGTGGTTTTAACGAGTCCCGTCTAAATACCCACAATCCATCACTGGCACGATTAATTGTACCTGATATGTACATACATGTGCTGGTTCACAATGCAGCTGCACCAGTTTTCACATATTCAGACACTGGCTTATTTAATTTCTGATATGTTGTAATATTGTGTAATTTTTCATAAATTGTGCAGTCAATGAGACATTTTAAGCTGGTTTTCCCAGTTACTTTGAAGAGAGCCCAGCCCCATGAGTTGCAAAGTTGCTGTCTGAACTGAAAACCTAGATGGTCCTTGACGGTTACAAAATGACACAAATTCTACGAGTCGTTGCCAATATAGTCCACATCTACGTGACATGTATGATGAAAGCCACTCACCAAATCTCTTATAGTGATTTGACCTGCGTTAAACCACTGATAAATTAGAGCGATCCAACAGATCATTTTAAAAAAATCTTCATTAACAGCAGATTTCGAACAAACCGTCAAACCATTCAATGCTTTAATTGTGTATTCGTTTTATTGGGATTTATCGTCTTATTCAAGGGTATTTCGTTTTGACGGATTGTCCACTCGCTCTGTTTAACATAAATACGGTATAAAATCGGGATTAAGCCTCGTAAAATCCACTTTCGCAATTTCTGGAATTAAACGAAATGCCCATTATTACATAAGTTTAGCATATTCATGTCTGTAGGTGTTGTGAGCACGATAAGTTGAGAATAAATTCATGGATTAACTTCAAACTTGGTATGTAGCTTCCTGTGTTTAAGACGGTGGATGAGGTTACATTGAACCAAATTCCGTACAACAAAGTGGCCGTTATTACATAATTTTAGATTACTCATGCCTGTATGTGTTGTGAACACGATAAGTGGAGAATAAATTCACGGATTAACTTTAACCCTTTGGAAATAGCTTTCTACCTTTAAGTCAATGGATCGGACTGAAATTCATCAAGTCTGTAAAACAAAATCGCCGCCAATGCATCATTTTACAATATTCACGCCTATTTGTTCTGAACATGATAATTTTTAGATCAAATTCAAACAGGGAAGTTAGCTTCCTACTACCAAGACATAGGATTGTCAACACATTCATGACCTGCTAAATATGCCTGATTTTGTAAATGATAAACTCCCTATTGATCTGTCTGATGTAATCCTAGCCAATACCAGTGTTATTGACACAGCAAGACACTGGTCAGTTCCTTGTTCAAAGAAGCTCTCTGCATACGCAGATTAAAACCCAGATTAAACCATGGACTTAAAGTCAGTAAAGACTTGGCCCTGTTTAGATAACTCCCTATGATGTTTGTCTATGAAACTATCAAATTGTTTGTTATTAATACCCGAGTGTCTTAGATAGTAACAACA
>JAVFBX010240017.1:0-10461 GCA_034783855.1 Mopalia kennerleyi | reverse complement strand
GTTTGTACAACTGCATTCACGTGTATTTAACGAGGTTTATACAACTGTATTCGCTTGTATTTAACGAGTTTGTACAACTGCATTCACGTGTATTTAACGAGGTTTGTACAACTGTATTCACGTGTATTTAACGAGGTTTGTACAACTGTATTCACGTGTATTTAACGAGGTTTGTAGAACTGCATTCACGTGTATTTAACGATTGTTCTGCTTTTTGCGCCAATTTTCTTGAACGAGTGTTGATAAGTCAAAGTCTTTAGAAGGAAACATTGATGGATATTTTACTTTGTTGTTAAGAACTACAAACAGAGTTCAATCATTAGAAACAACTTTAACTTGAATGACTTACCAGTTATATTAAAATAAAAGTATAGAATGGTACACTTTGACAGGAGATAAACAGTGTAATCACGCAACTAAAGTTCATAATTGTTTTTAAAGTGCAATTAAAAAGCATTAGTTAACATAAAAGTGTCAAGAGGCTACGAGAGTATGTAACCTAAACCAGGTTTTAATATAATAATGCTAACATATTAATTCGTACCCAGCCATGCGGTTATTATAACCTTATTGCACTTTGACCTCCTATACAGGTCGTTGCTTCCAAAGTATGTACCATGTTACGAACTTTAGTGGGAAGCATTATGAGCAATGGCCAACGATGCTATTGCAATAAAAGCTTTTAACTGAATACTGCCAACAGCTCGAGTCCAATAAATACATAAACATCATTTAAGAGCGTAGCACCTATAGTTAATCTAATTAAAATCAGACATAAAAAAGCTATCCTTGTTTTGTTTGTCTCTGTATTGAGATCTAACGCAATCGCTCTACTTATACAGTTCAATTAGGTCAAGCTTACTGGGCTTCACGAAAGGTTTCAGTTGTCCAATTGTAAGTCGCATATAAACAGGGGAAACTGCAATTCCATGCATGCACTCAAAGTTTATTATTTGTGTGATGTTTGTTGATTGTGAGCGCATGTATCCGATGGTCATGGAAAAATACGCTGTCGGAAAACTTCGGTTCGTCGGGGGAAATCTTCAGCTTTTGCAAACCAGAATTGAGAAGCAGCTCTTTGATTGGTCAATTAAAGAAACCAATCGACATTGTAGGTGGGTTGACTGCGTTAGATCTCAATATAGCGACAAAGAAAACACGGGGAGCGTTTTGAGATCGGATTACATTACACCTTTAGTATACACTCCAGTTAAGAAAGAACCAGCTACCTTCGGATATCAAGTTCGTACCACAAAACAAAGGAGTGTTAACACCAAGCCTCTGAATCGTTTATTTGCATAAATGTGTTTAAACCAGAATGTTTTTCGGCATGGTTTTCGTGACGCTGTGGTTAATGCCAGGGCTAAGAAATGCGTATTTATGTGTGGCGTGAAATTAATAACGCCAATTAAAAAAGCAAACAACAAAAAAGGAATAGTATGGTTGATCATAATATACTATAATGAGAATGATTTATTTCTATGCTAATTTATAAAAGACGGTATGTGAGTACACCAGATCTTTCGATCCGGAGTATTTTGTATGCAAAATTAATGTTGAATATCACATAAAATACAAACATAAACTCAAATTCATTGCTAAGGTGTCGATTTTCTTACACGTAAATGTCTTCCAGGCGATTCTGGTACACGTATGAGTACTATGAGAGATATAAAAATGCTAATAAATCCAACATCATCTTGAGGAGTGCTAATAAATCAAGCAATGAAACTGAGATTTGTATTTGGTATGTATAACTTCTAAAGATACATAGAGGATATTTACACAGTGGAGTTACCATAGCTAATGGGCGAGTGAATGGTTGAAAGAGATAAAGAGATTCGCGTCGCGTGGGTTATTCTTTTTACCATTCATGGGAATGAATGGACCCCTATATCCGTGTTTGCATGGAGCAGTGTAATCTACACTGGAGTCTTCCATTTAATTGGTCAAACTGAAAGTGGGCAGACGTCACTCTGAAAAGTGAAGAAGATCATAATATTTCATTGGTATATAAATTATAAAAAATTTAAATATATATTTTTACTTAAAAGTTGTTTTATTAAGAAAGATGATGAACGATTGACTTATTTATTATCCTTGTTCATTTACATACTTTAAATAGAAATTCGCGTTTTATTTTTGCGGTTTAAACTGTGGTTGGTTGCAGCGAACACGTGTCCAGCTTCGAGCGAATCGACGTTGCGGTTTTCCAAAGAATTGTCATGGTAATTCGGGAATTCCCCGCACTTACGCTTTCTATAACCTTCAGGTGCTGCCTTGCACAAACACAACACTTGAGAATTAAAAGCATACGCAAGAGGAGTTCCAGATTCGTACCACAAATCACAAAAGAAACAGAATGATGTAATGCATGTGATGGATAAATGCACAAGCAAGCTGAAGAGCATCATAATGACATTGTGTATTTGCATATATAAAGAATGGTCTAACTACTTGACTGACAAAGAGGCTTAATATTTCCTGGTTTTCGTGATTATTTAGTCATACAGTCAATGTGGTTTTGCGGTCTGTCATTTTGATCAAATGCAACCAGTGCTATAAATGCCACTAAAACAAGTGATATAAGTGTTGTTGTCCCTTTAAAAGCTTTCAAACCACAGAACACACAGATTCAACTAGTTTGTCAACATGCCAATCGTTTTTATGAACATTTACTTAATGAACGTTATGTTCCTAGTTTCTGTCAACTACAAACAGTTTGATTATCTATTCATCGAATTTATCTAACACAAAAAGCTACGGCCAAACGATTACCTGGCATCCGTAGTGTGTCTGCAGCACTGCGCCCACTGAGAGGCTATTGGCTGTATCTTGTGGCTTAGTTGTTGTCATCTTTCACTCACCAGATACACCTCGAAATATTCAATAGAAAATTGTTTTAACACCAATTTATATTTGTTTATTTAACCGTGAATTAAATTATTTGAGAACGTTTAAAACCGTTTTCAAATCACGTAAACATACATGTACATCTTACAATGAGAAAAATTATCAACTTCCATTTTACATAAATCAGTCACAATAAACAACACGTGTTAATTTTTCTCCGAATTTGACAACCAAGAGCCAAGTCGTTCAGATTGGAAGAAGCCAACACCGAAGATTATAACGGCTATCTTCCCAGCTCACAATAAATGTGTCTTCGTTAGAAAAACTTTTACTTTATCTATTATTGTCAATATTATTTCTTGTCAAAGTATTTCTTTTGCCCATCAAATATATAGGCAAAATTAACAAGAATTTTAATTTCCTAAATACAATTTTAGCAACAAAAATAATTTAAATTTCTCGGCTTTCCACCATATTTAAGCAAGGAAAAGCCCTTTTCCACGTGTTAATGCTTGTATAGTTTCATTTACAATTCGTTAATGGATTCCATTATACTTATGTTTCTTGCTAAATGACATTGAATATCAATAGAGGAGAAGTTAATGCTCGTTCTTATTTATTCACATTCCGTATGTGTCAAATATTTACATGTTTTTGTGGACCTTTAAAACAACCAAAAAATCGTGAAGAAGGGAGATTCTCGTGGGGTATATAACGCCATAGTAATACACATGCGGATTGACAACTGTCAAGTTCAGCAATCGTTACGGAAACGGACGAATCAGAACAATACCGATTACCTATAGGGTTATGTGTATGAGCTACATAATCCAATGTTCACTCTCATGAGATTGATGTCTCTTTAGGACTTTAATGATAGATGATCTGAATATACAGCCTTCTGAAAAACTGACAAATTAAACAACATATGATTCTCACGGCCAGATAGATCATACCTAGGTCCAATTGGTGTTTTGGCATTTTTTGATTGCCATAGCCAAGCATGTAAAGAGCTAAATTAACAGTTCCCATGGATCTGTACATTAATATGAATAAAGCGAGATTTTTCTCGAAATATGTTACATAACAGAACTATATTGGCGATTTTGTTCAGGTATACGTAATAATTAAGTTTAATAATTAATATGAATAAAGCGAGATTTTTCTCGAAATATGTTACATAACAGAACTATATTGGCGATTTTTTTCAGGTATACGTAATAATTATGTTGAATAATTAACCCCTTTGAATATAAACTGTATGAATTATCCTGAAATAAATAACTCGATATATAAGTAAAACAGATTATTATGATACGTCTAACAGTTAAAGTTAAACAATTCGCTGAGAAGACATGAGTAATTACAGAATGGCGGTGTCAGAGCCCGATGACGGTGTAAGGACCAACCATATATCCTGGGAAATAGAGACTGATCTGAAGGTAGTGTCAGAAAGGAACCGATTAACTAGGAAGATAACAAACAATAAAGTCAGCTTGAAAGTATACTCTGTAATCAACAGTTTACAAATATTGTGTTTAAAGTTTGCGGAATGTTTTTCTAATCACGTGTTGGTCAATTTAGTAACTAACTTGGTAACTCACGAATGGTGGACATCCCGTGTCCTATCATTCCTGTTCTGTGTGTTTTGCATAGAACAGTATGCAATGCATATTAATAATAATCGGCACCAAAGTAGTATATATCTGAATTAGATATCCCAAAAATATGGTGAAATGATTTTGCTGAATGGTTATTGAATAAAAGTTAATCTTTGGGAGAGGGGGAGAAGAGAGGTGGCATAACCAGTTCACAATACATGTGTTGGTAAGTCAGTTGTGAATTTAGCTCTCATGCTATACATGTATTAGGAAGGCTATTCATACACTGATACATACATACTGATAAGAGCTATCTAGCCAGACTCATTTTATTTGTAAGTTGTCCTCCCCTTTAATTTGGCTCCTGACTATCCCTGACTATTGGAAGCTTACTTACACTTAAATGTCTTCCAGGTGGGTCTGGTACACCTATGATTACTATGAGAGATAACCAAGTGGAATACAAATGCTTTAAAATCCAACATCGTCTTGATGAGTGCTAATAAATATAGCAATTATAGACTGAGATTTGTATTTGGTATGTACAACTTCTAAAGATACATAGAGGATATATACACTCCTCTTTAATTTGGCTCCTGACTAACCCGAATCACGTTCTGATTTGGAAGCTGGATGGATTTTGTTGTGACAAACTTAATCCCGAACAATTCTTTATCCCTAATATGTGTATTCAGTTTATTACTTACTTTAACTTTCGATCAAATATCAACTGTACTTCCAATGAGTTCCACGGCGTATTTCAGGATTAGTAAGGTTTTTTAAACTGATTTTTGAAGACTCTATTAAATGGAATGCATGTTAAAGGGTAAACATTTTGCATTCATCTTTGATTTATTTTAAACATATTAATTGGCATACATTTAGCTAAAAGGCTTATAATGAATGTATCAGATCATGAAATTATCATAATATTTTTGATTCAATTACATAATTGTTAATATAATGATATTTTTATAAAATACAGGATTATATTGTAGTGTGCAATAAGTATAGGCAAGTGAGTAAGGGCAATTAACTTATTAAAATTGGTATAAGTGCTTGATATATGAAAAAAAAAAGACTACAAACACTATAATACAAAAAAACATTTGGACTTTTTTGGTGATTTGCTGGCCGCCGCTCCGCTGTTAAAACTCGAGTTTATCTGTAAGTAACAACACGTTGGTCGTGAAAATCGCTGGACAGTCTGATAAGTAACGTTATTTAAATAATCTTCATAAATATCCAGCCAAATAGCCACGCCTGACTGATTAGTCTAGCTGCAGGAGACTATAGTTATGTAGGATAATCTCTGATCGTATCTAAGTTCACGAATATCTGGCAGTCTGCAGACCGTTTCAGTATGTATCATCAAGTGTCATGTATGTGGGACATTGTGGATAAAAACGTCAACGGCCAGTTTCCATTTCATTTCAAATGTATATACAGAATAGATAAACTTAGAGACCGCATTTATATTATTTACGTGGATATATGTTAGTTATGTTGAATTCAGTGAGTCATACATTTCCACCAATAATAAGTTAACCAGTGTCACTTGGTTAAAATGTCCAGTTTACCACAACTATTTTTAATCTTTACATAACTAAGAGTTCATTTGCATATATTATTTTCACCACATGTATACGGATGTAACATTCGTTAGTCACCCGGGTTTACATCATCCCTTTCAACAGCCATCGATTATATTCCAATCAGCAATTAGGGCAAGCCCAGAGTTAATGGCTCATTTCCACACGCTTTATACAGACTTTATCAACCAAACCACTCATTGATATGTTGTTAATTGAACAGAGACAGTTATGGAGGCGGGGCTATGAATAACTTCTATATTGCGTCTTGATAAGTTTTATTCGCACACAATATTGTCTGCTTGTAGCTACCTTAATAATAGTGTACAGTCATCTCTAACTGTCATAGACATGTGATCGAGCAGGAGAATTTCGCCTTTATCGTTTTGAACGAAGTCACGTAAAACGGCGATCAATTAAAAGCGGTAATTTTCAACATACAAATAACTCCTCCTCCTGCCCACCCCCTAACCATAAGTCAGAATTGGCATTTTGGCCATATTATCCATGGCTTAAAAAGCAAAATGCATATTAGATATTTATCATTTGGACGTTATTGATTTATTTTATTAAGTATTGTTTATAAATACTTCGTAGGATCGTAGCAGTCCGAATTCGCTGAAGAAAAAGATCTCTTTACGTACGTTATTAAATACAAATGAATCAATCTTAAGTTTAACAGGCTTCGTTAAATCGCTAATGATATGTCTAAATTCAAAACTAAATACTGAAATCGTAAAAAAAAAACCTGCCTCATATAGCATAGTCTGGGGGAGTTCTAAGATACCTGTCTAGCTGCTGTGCAGGCAAATGGATAGCGTCCTTTCTCCGCTCAAGACAATCTGGTTAAATTTCACTAAATTCTGGAAATTGAGTCCCTTTTCAAAACTAAAAGGGTATGAAAAACAAATTAAGATAGAAAAGGAGACCAAGTTTTTCACCACGGTAATGCCGTTAAAGTTAAATGTACAAAGGCTCTCGACATGATTAAGGTGTGCCCATTGGGGTGCCCAGCCATCCTTATACAATCAGAGAAAAAACTTGGTCATCTATACGCCAGTAACATTAAAAGTCTACACATGAAACAACATCTAGCAAATGCTAGAATTATTTGAACAGACGATTTTCTCCGCCTTGGCTGTTTCTAAAGCACAGACTTCTTTCAGATATTCGAGATCAATATAGAACTCGGAAATACGTTCGCTGCAGATTTCTTGAGATACGGAATGGCTACGGAAACTAATCCTTTACCTACGAGGGTGGATCGAAGACGGGTAGCTGCCGAGGCACATCCGTCCGGCCCACCATGTGGCGTCACTTCGTGCGCCTTCAGACTTAATTCAGTTCTGCTAGATACCCAGTCAGTTGGTTTCCTTGCCATCACATTTGTAGACAGGGAAGCGAAAACTTGTAAAGTGTATTATATAAATCTTAATCCCAACATTTCTAAATTCTTTTTTAAACATGGCATGGCATTTTGTGGCGAGAAATTCTATGCCACACATCCTGCAATTGGGTCACTTTTGGGATGTCTGGAAAGGACACGGTGGTTCTAGTACGATATCATATAGGCAACAAATATATCTTTGATGAAGTCCAAGGTGTGTCATTTGTGACCACCTTTCTGAAATCCAACACATATAGGTTGACGGACTTTGCCACCGCATTCATCTCTACGAAGGACTTGGTCGGCTAATTTGTTTCACCATACTGCCATCCAGTTCCTTAAACGGATCGTTGTGTATCACAGTTAATTTTTATGAAAGATTCAAAACATAGTTTTTAACAAAATTTCTTCACCTTTTTTAGATCCAAAAAAAAATGTAGATATTTATCTATTAAAAAAAGAAATATTTTAACACTTACATCTATGTATATCCTTTTCGGTTTAATTTATTTGTATTTTTGGTATTTAATGAGAAGGGTGGTAACGATTGGAATAATGTTTAATTAATTATATTAAATATGAATGCGGGGAACAATGTAGCGGAATTACCAGTGAATGTGGTGTAAACACTTTCCAATCAATGTAAAGGTTGGTTTAACTATACAGCACGGTGTAATCCGAGGAATGTGTTACACGTTGACATTTTACTGGATGTGGCATATAATGAATCACATTATCAAAACTGCATGTTAATTTCTTTTTAATATGTCCAAACCTGTTCTATTTTAAAATGGAAATTGCGCATCCGCTGTAATCCAGGCCTGCACGGGAAATGATGTGGTTGAATTGCGTTTGCACAATCAAAACAATTGCTGCCAATTACCCCGTACAATGGTGTCTAGTTCACCATCCGGAAGCTTGCATGTCATTTCAGAAGGGAAAAACGTCGACAGCAGGTTTCAGAAAATCAAAATCCGGTTTTTCTAGTCCAACTTTTTTTCTTCTGAAATTAAAATGCATTAATTTGAAATCTTTTGTTTGAGATGTGGTTTTCTTGTGAGGTACATGTTTAACATATGCTTGGATGCACTGTCTGTTCACTTGCCATTAAACAAAATTTAATTTACTTCCGAACGTTGATTTTCTTTTTAATTTACATTTACAAATTGCCAAAGTTTGTTATCCTCAAAAACAAGACACTCGAGTGTTGTTTAAAAACCGTTACATTAAAATGAGATGGAATCCCATATGACTGTTTTTTAAATACAGTGTGGAATTGAACAACACAATGCGGGCACATTTAATAAAAACATAGGGTCAATATATAAACTGCAATGCAATAAAAGATGTGCAATTGGACAATCATGTAAATTAAACTTATATAAAAGCTATTAGCAGCTAAAATTGTAAATACAAAGATTCCAACTCCGTATAACAGATACGCGAAGTTTTACAATTATTAGTGATAGAGGAATAAAGATAGTAAATATATCTTCCATTTTAATTTTGTTCAACTATAATGTAGTATAACTTTGATTTAACATTACCGACTGAGGGCTTCCTTTATACTGATAAAGAAACAAAATGTGAAACCGATAGCTTGTTAAGTCAGCGATCAGCTGCTGGGCTTCTGGTAAAGCCAACGCGGAAGGCTACTTTAATTGCTGGTGTTATTTTGTTTGTTGTTTATTTCACATCAATCACAACACGCAAATTGGCCCAATTACAGTGACGATAACAAGGAAGAAATGTAGAAGGTAACAACGTAAAAACGTAAAAAAAATTACTGGTTGTGTGTACTTGTTCAGGTAAATTTACTTTGTTTTGTCAGATACCTCACACGTTTCTGGGCCCGCGGCCGTGGCGTAGTGGCTAGCGAGTGCGCTTTCTAACGCGTACTCCGATGTACCGTTCACGGGATCGAGTCCGTCTGTCGACCCTCAGGTACATGAGTGAGTCACAAGATGTGGCTCCGGCCATCGCGGGGGTGGTTTTTACGAGGTTTCCTCCCGGTTTTCCACCATACTAGGGCAATGAACAGTGTGAAGTGGACTGTCCGTCGTCATGTAAGTGAAATACCCTTGAGTACGACGTTAAATCCCAATCAAATAAACAAACAAACACACGTTTCAGGTAGCTCAAATTTGGGACCCTATTGTGGTCTTCTGGGTCCCATGCGGAGCAGCTGTCTGTCATGAATGATCAACATACAAGAATGTTAATGCGCGAAGTTTATGACTGGTTTTAATATGTATCAATAATGTACGAGGGCCCATATGCAGCAGTTGCCCCCCCTTTCTGTATAATTCATGTTGGTCCCTGTACTGCACTGATCAGATATTGTGACCAAAACGCCCTGAGTTTCTGGTCTATCAGTAGCGAATACGTATCTCGCTGAGTTGCATACCTTCAACAGAGATACGACCGTATGCTGTACGAAAACTTTAAAAATAAGGTTTTTCTCTGTAAACGATATTGAATCCGTATGGCCTCTTACTTCGCTTTTACATACCGGCGATACGTATTTTATATAAGAACGTTCGCCCACAATCAGCCCACCCAGGAAGAGCTCATGGACTACCAAAGGTTCACAAAGATTTCTCCAATATCCCGCAGTTCAGACCTGTAGTTGATACAATTGGGACAGTTTATTCCTCAATCAGCAAATACCTATCGCTGCTATAACCTCTGGCCTCAAATGAATACAGACTGAAAGAGTCCTTTGACGCAGTCCACAGAATTAATGCTATCCCACCTCACTTGTTTGAACAAGGATATAGATTTGTATCGTTTGGTGCAGTGTCACTCTTCACAAATGTACCACTCAAAAGGACTGTAAATATGACCTTGGATAGAATATACAACCAAAACATTATTCAAACGGATTTGCACAAACGAACACTTAAAGAAATTATAGCAACGTCAGAAGATTATCTTACATTTAGTGCTTTTTAAATGAAGATTGTTAACTAATTACGCTACTTGCGGCGCTTTGCGGTTTATTTTACCTCCTATAGCGTATATCCGC
>JAVFBX010240006.1:0-10461 GCA_034783855.1 Mopalia kennerleyi | reverse complement strand
TCAATACTACAAACGGAAGTTTTGTGTGATAGCATACACAAATCCGACATCACAAAAGAGTACAGAAATACTCTTGAAGAGTTCCGCTTGATTTAAAAGACGCTAATAAACCAGAAACCTGTTTTTGGTGGTTATTTCTTTGCAGCATCATTGCTCCTTTCAGCTGGGTTCTCATAGGAGGGCTGGTCATCAGGGGAGGTATAAACTCGGCGCAAACAAAGATCGTATCGCCGCAGAACTTATTTTCTATGGTTTTATAAGTGAATAAAATCGCACATACTGTGGCTTGGCAGATAATAAATTCCTCATAGACATTTGTCTCAGGGTGTACGGACTTTTATGACCATCATGTAAGCTTGTACGTCTCTTCGCCTGCGGCTCAGATCATACAAGTCTGAAGGATGGTCATTAAAGTCAGTACACCATGAGAAAAACGTCAATAACTAATAGTATTTTAGAGAACAGGACAAGCTGTACATATTTGTTATGCTTAAAATGTATACAAATTTATACTTTAATTTTATTTATTATAAATTGTAATTATCAGCTATTCAAATTATCTAAAATAATTTTAATTTCAGGCGGCAGATTTTAGTAAATCCCACATTCTAATAGTTTTAGTGGTTAACACCTTTTTTCTATATCAATGAACTTCTGGACATCCATTGCAAAATTAAACTTTACTTAAATGTTGACGAGTCCTGCTGACGATTATTTGAATATAAATGTTATTAATAATATAAAACTGCCACAAAAGAACCATGAATGAAGAAAACCAAGGATATAAATCTAAAAATCTTTTATTTGCTGGTAAGTCAGATTTTTTCCCTGGTGAATTGTGAAAAAACTCTGAAGTTGAACAGAGCAGAATTCATTAAAAAGTAGATTGGCTGACATCAAAACATCCCAGTTTAATTGTTAATTGCTCTTTCCTGACAGTGCTCTGTCAGGCTTCTGACAAGTTTCTATAATTTGCCAGAAAATCTGAAAAAATGAAATAAATAAATAATTACTTAAATTAAACGTTTGTTTGATTGGGGTTTAACAGTCATACTCAAGGACATTTCAATAATGCATATTCATAGGATTCACAGCAAATTTGCCATCCTTCGATTTAAAGTTAAATCACAGAATGGAATAATAGATGCATAAACTGCAAGACAATTACTTTTGGACACCCATATCTTTTGATTCAATACTTTCTAGAGAAAGTTTAATAAACCACTTAAGTTCTTCAAACTCCTCCATTTTAAAATAAACTTATTTCTGACAGGATCTTAAAATCTTTAAACTAAAAAAAAGAATGAATTCCTTTTTACTTTTGCATGGCTATATTATACTTAAAGCTTCTGTGGAAACCAGAATCAATCAGAGGCCACTCCGACACGTGGCCTTAGTAAAAATCCAATGCAATATATGTCATATCTTAATTATGTTAGCCTCCTAATTGTGTATTTTTTAACAATATTGTTTACACAAACAAAAATTATTATAAAACCACAATTAACACATCTTTAGCCTATAGTAATCCCAGATACATTTGCAGATAAGACATGCTGCCTAAAAATAAAACTGAAAAACAACTGCTATAAATATAATATAATTTACGTAATTTTAAAATCTCATGTCTCTTACAAGTTTTAGAATAAACAAATATTTAGTACATAAGTTTACATGGATGATTTAACTTCTGAACAAAGCTTTATCCTTTTGTCGTGGCTATCAGCCTTTGTCAAATGTGACACCTAACTTAAATTCTTAGCCCCAAAATCAGGCTTATGCCTTTACCTTTCTTTATCAACTAAAAAACTAAATAAGTTGACAGCTGATTTTCTCAGCTTTTAAATTCTAATCCAAGTCAAACAATAGTAATTTAAAACTTTGTAGAAATTCCTTAGACACCTCGTTAAAACTCTCGATGCCTGTGACTGTTGGGTTGTGACTCCTCGTCGTTTTAAACTCCGAAACATATTTGAAGTCCAACACATTAAAAATACGATTTCCTGCGCTCTTGCATGTAATAAAGGTAAGGTAAATGTTTACGTTGAGTTCTCTCTGACAAATTGTTTACCATGACGTAATGATTAAAAACTTTATATGTATTTTGTCTCCCCAACTAATACATTCCCATGTTTTCCTTGGTTTTGAACAAGCTAAGCCACATTGATTGGGGATTTAACGTCCTTCTCAAAAATATTTCACGTACATATGACAACAGATTGTCCATTTCAAACTGATCCCTGCTTAAATATGGTGGAAATTAGAGATATGTTCCATTTGATTTAACTTAGACTTGTTAAAAAAAAATATATGAAAATTGAACTATTATTGCCTGATGGAATTTCCAGCATAACCAATTTGAAAGAACTATAAACAACTTGCTATTTTTTTGATTTGAACATTCAAGATGCTGGTTTAGATGGCAGCCATCTTCAGAACTTTTAAAGGGGTGATATCAACGATCTTATGCCTGGCCCAAGCATGTTTTTGCATAGGAAAAGACTTTGGAGTATAATTTCAGCCATAAAAAAGGTTTGTAATGCAATACAGTTTGGCTGTTTATTCAGACTATATTTTGGTCGAACAGCAGGTGGTGCGCATTACACTAGATGTAATGAATACCGCAAAGACAGTCAACCGCAACCACACTGTGATGTGCAATCTGTAGGTGTAGAAGGGATCACAAGTACTTCTTGCTTTGTGAACATAGCCAATACATACAATATGGATTTCTTGTTATTGGGCTTTGCACCGGCAGGCGCCATTTTGGAAAGTGTTGTCATTCCTGAGCTCGCCGAAGCGCATTTTAGACTTTTCATACCAGCAAAGGATTTCCCTTTCCTGCGAGAAACCCCAGTGGAACGCAACAGGGTAAATGAAATATTTCAATGTACTAGTGTTTTATCTTCATGGCTCACTACTTTCTTACTGTTTCTGTAATATTTAAGGCTTTAGTGGCAATTTCTGGCGAACACTCCATGAGCGAAAATGGATTTCCCGTCTTTAGCACGGGAGTACGACGTGTAAATAGTTTCTCATTTGGACGAAAATTTGACATTACATACTGACCCATCTCATTAGATGTTTTGCTAAACATCATACAAATGTGAAAAGTATTTCTCTTGAAATTCAAGCCTCTGTTACTGGACCTACTCCCACAACGTTATTGAACAACTTGTTTATGTTTACTGCATAAGAAATCATAAATCTGCGCTATTTTGTTGTCAATTATTTATCAACGGCAGCTTTTTTTGTACTGAAACAAGGACCATTATGTGGCTGTTCAATTTTGCTATGTATAGCGGAAAGTAGTTCCGTCTAAGTATGAATGCAAAAATCTAGCCAATCAGAAAACTGGATTCCGTGTAAACACTACTAAAATTTAATTATTTGTAGTTGTTGAAGTGAAAAATAAAATTGAATTGTTTTGTTTATAGCATTTTTTTTTCATGGCACCATTGTATGTAAACAGGATTATAAGATCATCTATTAACATGTAGGCCCTATATCGAAATGTAATAAAACATTTTTTGTTATGCCTATGTCTGCTTGAATGTTATACACCGTTTGAGGTAATTAAGTTATGTAAGTGCATGTTATTCTAATTTTAGTGGCTATATAGGTCCAGTGCCATGTTTGTTATTAACACATTGGGCAATAAACTTAATCTTTCGTTCACTTTACAATAACTTTGGAGTTAAAAAAAATGCACATGCAGTATTGAATACAATTTGTAGCTTTGACGTGTGTCTGCGTGATATAATCTCAGTTTAGTAAGAATAAGTATACCTTATATTTAACTTTCTATGAACATTACATTTTATAATTAATTATTTATTCAGTACTGAGTAGGGTACCTGTTTTAGACAAGCGTGATCGACAGAAACAATATAATTACCAATGAGGTTCGGACTGCCTGTTCTCTTAAGTTTGATTTCTAGCGCTTTAATCTCCTCCAAGGTTCTCATGGGCAACATGATATCAGATATTTCGAGTGGCGCCGTTACATTCCCCTGCTTCTGCCATGTCATTAATAATTCGCCTCTGGGCAAGCAGCTCTAACTTAACCTCTTCAACTGCCTCTTGTATTTGAGAAATGGCTGTAAACATGGCCTTGCAATGGTTGCAATCATATTCAGCATGATGATGCAGAAAAAGGTTTAAACAGCGAAACTGACAAAACAGCTGAGTCGGTATGCCCACCAGCTGTTGAGATATTTTGTTCTGAAAATCCAGGGGCTATATGGAAGATGATTTCTTGTTTATAATGTGCACAGTTTGTTGCATTTGGCCAAGGATGCTGAGGAGTATGGATGCCTAGATGCGTTTTCAGCATTTCTTTCTGAAAACTACCTTCTTATATTTAAAGACATGGTTCGTTCTTCCCTGAGCCAAGTTGTACAAATTGTAAAGAGTCTGAAGAAAGCCCAGAATTCCGTTACAGGACACAAATCTATATCACAAGCAAACATTTCTCTGCGAAAACCAAGCAATGTATACATTTTAAATACGAATACATGATGTGAAATGAATGCAGACTCTCATAAGAAAAAATGACAACGAGAAAAACTCTTTCTTTGTCGAGTATATGGAAATGCTCATCCTCTCTTTATGCAACCATGTAATTCTTCTTTGATTGGTGCAATAACTGTGCAGGAGAGAAAGAGCTCCACGAGGCTACTTCCACTGTGTGACTTTTCTGCACAAGCTGTTCGAATGGACCATCATGAAAGAATATATCTTCCTTGCAATACTTCACGAATTTTGAATGTTCAATTTTACTAACGCATTCATGCACAGTCTAATAGCATGCCATCATTTCAAAACAAAAGGCGTGGCGACATGGCACTTAATCTGTGTTGAAAATAGATAGGTTACCAAGTAACCCAAATTTAAAGTAGAGACAACCCTGCTACCGTCTTAAGTTTTACCAATTTTAGACCAGGTGTCCTGGAGAGATGAGGATGTTTACTTCAGACTCCTTATGTGGATCACTTTTAATACCACACTCCAACAACAGCTAACACGAAATACAAGAGATAGCTTAAATTTCACCACACTAAAGACAATAGTCAACCTCGATTACCCTGTCACACAAGTCACAAAAGTAAATGAATAAAACGTAGTAGTAGCGATGTATGAAATAATTCTAAACGTGAAATAGAGAAAGCTATTTTAATGTAGATCCTCCAACTCTTGAAGAATACCTTAGACGTTGACAAAGAACTTATATTCAATTTTTATCTGAACAGTAGGCCTAATGTACATAATAAATGCAATCACATTTAATGAATCACACAACTCATTGTTTTCATTATAAAATACTTTTTATGTTATTTAATGTATTAATATTTACACACTCATTTGACCTTTTGTTTATCCACGCAGTTTGACTGATATATATGTCTAACTACTGTTTATGTTATAAAAATGCTTACAAGTTATTAAAAACAATAAGTTATTGTTAATAAATATAATTTTCCATTGGTGTTTGTGTTTAAAAGATGGATCAATAATTAATAAATAAAATTAATTTCAACTGAGGTCTGTGTTTAAAAGATGGTATTTTATTTGAAAAGCTTAATGCTTATCAATGTTATACATCAATACACGACACTGGTTCACAATTTGAAAGTATACTCTGTACAGTTTTATTTGATCCCAGTTTTATGCTGTCATTGAGGTTATTTCACTATGTCTGTCAAAGCATTTGTGCGAAACAAATATTATCAATGATCAAAATATGGTTATGATAGCAGAACTAACTCAGTAACTTGTGACTACAGCCATTTTTGCAACTTCTAACTTATAAGCTACAAGTTTGGGCTTAACTCATTCGCTAACGGGAGTGTGATATCACGTCAGCAGGCCGCTCGGGCTCACACCCGTGAGCGGGATATCACGTCCAATATTTACGTCGCCATTTACCGGGGAGCGTGAAATCCCGCATGGTACGCAACTGTTTATTGGCTGAAACTAACATAATTTTCCTTTTGTCTTATTTATTATCCAATTGACGAGCAATCTACAAATGTATAAGGTTTTGAATAAAACAATTTGATTGGTTTAAATCGATAGTCTACTCCGATTTTCGGCAATCTACAAATGTATAAGGTTTTGAATAAAACAATTTGATTGGTTTAAATCGATAGTCTACTCCGAATATTGCAGCATCACAAAATATCAGAGCAGACTGTCAAAAAGGCGACGGTTCAGAGTTTCTCGGCTTCACTGCAGAGGATATCGAATTTTCTGACATCAATTATGATTCAGATTTATTATTTTCCGATAACGATAACATGGACCAGGATTCCAACGATGACATCCCTTTTGGGGAATTATGCGACCGATTTTGTGTTTATATGACCCCAGACTGTCCACTTCACACTGTTCCTCATAAAAACCACCTCCACATTTTCCAGAGCCACAACTTGTGACTCGCTCATAAATCGGAGGGTCGACAAGTGGACTCTTACAGTGAGCGGTACATTGAAGTTGGCATTATAAAGCGCAATCGTTTACCATTTAGCCACGCCCTCATCATTTATCGAGGATATGTAATATTAGTCCGAATTTCATAGTCAAGACAGGAATTATCAAGAAACATTTACTTAGGGCTGCCATAAATTCACAGCATTTCTAGACATTATGTAATAAAAGTTTATAAAAAATAATTTTTATATTAAAATAGGCTACATGTAGGCCACTTTTTGGTTTTATTTCCATCTGGTTGTAAAAGTCTTGGGACAGAAGCTATTTTTGAGGATTGTTGGTTTAATGGAAAATAAGATTTTGTTTAGGCCTTTCATAAAAGCATTCTTTAGCTTAGCAAAAGCTTACCCAATCACATGTGCTTTGTAGTACTGTGGGTTATATGAAGCTTTTCACTGAACTAACCCTATAGGAGGAGTGTATACAAATGTTATGTTCATTTTTTTTCACAATGCTTCTTTGTCCTAATGTCAGTTATCTTTTTTCTATTGCAGACATCTCTGATGGCGAAGGTCGTGAACATTGGGGACAAAACAACCATCGAAACGACAAACAAAAACTTGACCAAGAGGGAATGTATAGTGGCTGATTTACATGGAAATATAAAGGTAGTTTTATGGGAAGCCCATACTGATAACATTTTCCCTGGATTATCCTATAAGTTCGAAATCTGACTGTGAGACTGTGGAACGAAGAGAAATATTTAACAACATCAGTGGATTCCATAATAAGCACCACACTGGACAAAGGTCCCGTTATGGAAATTAAAGATAAAATATTGTTTGAAACGAAAACAGAAGAAGAAAAGATAATATCAGTTTCATGCAACACATTGAAGCTTTGTAGCATATGTAAAGATGTCGTGAAAATAAACTCCAACATTCCAACATTTAAATGCATCAAATGTAATATGAGGCAGAGGACTTCATCAGTAAAGTATACGATAAAGTGTGCTATTCACACTGACATTTTCCCCCAAAAATATATGGCACCTTCATCCATTTTAGAAACAATTAACGTAACAAAAGCTTGTGTCACATCTGATGAAATTGAAAATGCCCTTCTATGGGAGAATGTTCAAGTTCAAATCATGGTTAATTGTGTCAGAAACATCTTCTCTGGAGAATCGGAAACCCTAAATACAACAGAGAACTCATTTTCAGAAGAGGATGCTTCGGATGTGTGAAGAACTTATATAAACATTGTAACCACGTTGTTACACACAGGGTTCATACACCTTAGCCAAATTTTTTTCCAGGAGTTTTTCAAGGAGTTTCAAGGTCAAAAATCTAGATTTTCCAGGAGTAAATTTAAGCATAACAATTCTAACTAAAATACATTTTATCAACAAAGAACAAAGTTTGGAATTTTTTATAAACTTCATTTATTGTTCAGTAAGCATACAATTGAAAATAGTTTTCACCTGTATTGGCAGTATAGAGTAAATAAAAGGTAAACCATGTTAAACATTGGATAAATGCAGTTAAACTGTCAGTTTACTGCTTGAATGTTCAAATGCGTTGAATGTTCAAATGCAAGCTTTGCAAAGAACTAGCCTATATCGGTATTTATTTCACTTTTAATTCCTGAACTTTGTCTTCAAGCTTAGTGGCTAACGCTTTCAATTCTTCTTGTTTTGTTTTTGCGGTTCCTCTCAGGCTGTTTTGACTTTGTGGTAAAAGTTATTTGACCAGTTATTTCTGCCTTTTCTGATAAATTGTCAGCAGAATTTTGCAATGTAACAACATCATTATATATGTCATTTGGGATAAGTGCCAAAAAGTGGAACACCATTTACCGATTACGACATACCAAGGGAGAGAACTCAGAGATATGTTAAGTTGGGAATTAACAGAGTACCCTCCCCTTATTGAATCATATGATGGAAACGGAAATCGTAATTTTTAAGCATTTTCAAGGACTTTCCAGGTCATAGTTTTTCAGGCACCGCCGCATCACCGCAAAACCCCCCGCCTCAAATTTTTTAATAGCAATTTAAACGTGTTTCTGAAGTACCGCCTGCATTGTAAAATTTGGCTTTCAATAAAATGTATTATCAGTAAGCTTATGTTTTATTCTTCTTATTTCCCAAAGTAGTTTTATCTGTAAATAAAAAATATTTGTGCTTTAAATCATTCGATATTTAGAAATACTTTTAAATAAATAGACTGATTCGCGTCACACTTGCCGATTTTGCGGTCTCAAGTTGTTTACATCCGGTTTATAGACTAAAGGGAGATAATTCAGTTCACATTTCAAAGCTAAAACAGGTGTAGTTATCTCCCTTAACATCTCGAAACCGGAAGTTGCATTTCTAGAAATGTAAAAACAAACGATGGCGATTGCAATCTATAATTTTCATGTTTTGTTTATTTGCCACACCATGGCACTGCTTATATCCCCCACTGTCATCTACAAAGGGTCCACATTATTTCTGTGGACAATCTGCCCTACAGGCCATTCCACAACCGTTTCGTTTTTTATTGACTTGGCAGTTACTGGCAAGGGTCATTACGTGCCATCCGATTCCAACTAATTTTTTTCCTCGGCCACGATCGGACATGTTTTGGGAGGTATTTGAAACTTGAACTTATTAAAGTGAGGGTGGGCGGTTTTTATTTTTTATTTCAAAATTTCCGTTCGATCCTTTGGTGAAATCGTTCGTAAAAATGTGTATTATTTTATGAAAAGATTGCATTTGAGTTAACAATCGGGTGTTAACAATTGTATTTCGTTCTGATATTCCTGTTAACTCGTTAATTCATGCCAAATGGCATACTGTGCTATGCTAGTGCATACAATTACAATTATAGACCTATGTAACTGTTTAACATGTATATGGACCAAGTGTCCGTAATAAAGTTATAAATAAATTTTAAAAAATTTTCTTTTTTCAAACCATAACATTTGTTGGTGACTGAGAAAAATTATATGAACACAACATGCTTGAATCGTTCTATATAAGAGGATTTTACTATCTCTGTAAAAGAAACATTTTTCTAAAACATAAACATTTGATTGCAATCACGATTTGTAAATAATAATTAAACTAACTCATAGTTTCACTGCAAGTAAATTATGGCAATGGTCATGAGTCGTTATGTCTACATATGTCGTTTCTCTTTCGCAGATACTCGGATAGAAACATTAACTATTCTGGCTTAGGTCGCCGAATAAATCCAGATTTACCAGAGTTTCTGCATCGTAAACCAGCATTTATCATGGACCATTGCATGAAACGATGGACATCATGTAGGGAGATTAACAGAAACGGTCTTGAAAAAATGATCCAGCCACCAGCAGTTTTCTTGTGCCAAGTTCTGTTGTTGAACGCAAACACAGAGTGTGTTTGTCCGATGCTGCGATGTCCGGTTTTCCTACCTGTGACTGTAAGGATTGGATTGCCCTGTAAACACATGCTACCAATTCTGCAGTTGGGGATGTGGCCGTGGGACCAAATTTGCACAGAATACATTCTCCATGTTTTACTTTAGACGAAGATGCTTCGTTTCTGGGTGCAAATAAACATGTTTTTGCTGAATAAAAATCCTGAGGTTCATTCGGTACCTGCAACATATCCAGTTCCATCAAATCCTTTTAACCCACCTTCCAGAAGCCTGATTGTAAAGTGTTGTGACAAACTTGCCATCTTAAGGACACTTTTGTATGAGTCTGTAGACTCCTCCAGTAGCAAAACTTCTGGGTGATTTGCAAACGTCCAGAATCACGTTTGAGAAGTCTTTCAGCAAGGAAAATGGGGTTGTTATGAATAAAAGTGAAACTGTTAAAGTGTCTAAACTCTGTTTACAGAAGAAGATAAAAGATTGTGCCATTTACCTTCAAGAAATAGCTACAAACACCCCATTTCGAAAAGACATGGCTATAAGGCTTTCTTGATGCGGCGGTTTTTTAGGTCAAATTTGTCGCTAAATGACATGATTAAACAATGCAATAAGGACAAAAATCAGA
>JAVFBX010239995.1:0-10462 GCA_034783855.1 Mopalia kennerleyi | reverse complement strand
ATCTGTTTGTATGTTTTATTTTTGTCTCCGTCGTCATATAAGTGAAATACCCTTGAGTATGACGTTAAACACCAATCAAGCAAGCAAGTTAAATCACTAGAGTAACCTATAATAATTTTCTAACATTTTACAAACTATTCATATTTTATATTTGCGTTATTCTGACTTTTTACTGTTTTACCACCATCATGTAAGTGGAATGCTCTTGAGAAGGGCATTATGTACCAACCAACTTGTCCACCAGTCATTTTAGCTTAAGAATAATTACAGATTTCTTTTTAAAGATTATAGTTAGTTTCAAGTGTCAATCTTAAAGTGAAAAACTTTTCTCTTAGTTCTAAGCTGCGTTATGAAATTTGCAATTGTGTAAAATGGATTTTGTGTATAAAGTCATAAATCAGAGTTAGCATTTATATTAATAGAAATGGTCCCGCTGACGTTTTGATTTATCCATGCCAATGTTATTATTAGGATGTTGAATTTAAACACACGGACCAATGAACCCTGCGCCCTGTGTCCAATCGCCCTATCATAATCTTACGCTCAATTCATTTATTTGACAGCATTAACAGGGTCGCTCCTCTGCGGCAAACTTAACGCGCGTGTTAAAGACGCTGGGCGCCGAGTTAATAATTGTCCCTTTGCTTTCACCGTGATACACCTAATTATTAGTTCGGTCCTGCGTAATAAAAAGCAGAGTGATTTGTAACCCTGACTCAATTAAGACTGTCCGGTCTGAACTACAAGTATGGTAGCCCAGAATTGACATCTAATTTATGACAGCATGAGCCCCTACTGACCCCTCCATGCCCTTACACGATCCCATTGTAATTTATGACAACTGACAGGATGGTCTCTGCTGTGAAACATAATTACTTCCCTTTGAGACAATTTGTTTCCTTGTTGATCAGGCAGAAAATAGGTTGGACAAGAAATGAAACAAAGACATGGACTTTAAGATAGTTTATATATAAACTCCCATAGATGCTACCAAGACTCATTCAATCTGATATTGGCTGACCTAATAGTGTACCATGAGCGTTAGCACTCTGGCTGAAGACAGACCTGCCTATCAGGTGTATTCTGGTGTATTTTGTATGCATAACATATGTCCAATATGCCATAAAAATACACACAAAAATTGATATTCTGTGCTCACTGTAACACAAAAATACACAAAAGCGTAGAAAATACTCTTGAACAACAAATCTTTTGCACATAAATTTCTTCTAGTTCAATGCTTTAACACATAATAAGAAAATAATTGCATTAAATAATTTTCTAACATAAAATATTTTCCAGGATCAAGTTTTGTGCTGTGGTGATTTCTGAGGTCAAATCAGCTAGACGTTGATTTACCCTGGTGCAGCAGAATTTCTACTCTGAGTTTGTCTATTATATGTATTTAGGGGCAGTGACATCCGGCATGGTTTTATTCATCAATTAGGCTGGGGCACTTTCCCTATACTTGTGTACCGCTGAATGTGGCGTAAAACACTAATCAATCAATCAATCAACCTATATATGTGCCACGTCTGGAAAATCATGGGTCATGTGAAATCCTACGCCTGGCGAGAAATTTAAAAAAAAAAAAAATTTTGTTTATTATAATTTTGTATAAAACCCACTTCAATATTGATGTGATTGATGTCAAACCGAAAGTAGTTGTATTTATCGCATAAAAGTTAATCCTATAGTACTTGATGTTTAAGATTTTTTTCGAACTATAATCGTCGTATGTAGAATCTGGTGAGAAATTTTTAACCTGAAAATAAGTGGTCGCGAGAAATTTTACATTTTTTCCAGGGGTGATATGTGCAATAACCTAACGTACGATGTAAACACCTCAATCACACCTTTACCTGTGAATATGTTTCGACATTTTAGAGCAGATCCCTTGCCACTCTATTGTACTTAGGGCTATAATAAATTAATAGTTAGTGTGTAGCCTATAAACTGTGCTTTGTTTGTCAGCCGATGCCGGGTCGTTTAGCGAAGGACACAAACCCCTGTTAATCATCATTATATGGATAATCGCTGTCCCCATCTAGTTTGCCCGTGACACGATCTCCTGGGAGAGGACCGCTATTCCCCCAGATCAAATTATCCCTGATTGAAAACCTGTCTTATCATTACTCCAAACAGATTGGTTTGTTTTATCTTAGATAACTCCCAGACCGACGGACTAATTTGCCGCGGCCGTCCCTCGCCAATTTTTTTTTTCTTGTTTTAATTTAGCCTGAACGCTCTTCGGTTTGTAACAGGCTGTCATCTATTTGTGAAATTCATTCGTCAAACAATAATCTCATGTCAGAGTTTAATAGGCGCAAAGTCAGACCTCTTCCCCCTCCCTAAGCCCCACATCACCCACTTCCTCTGTGCGCTTACTTCCCCCTAGACCATTTCCGTGGCATTCAGACCTCATTCACTGATACCACTACCCCACAGACAAAGCCTCTAGTATCCCCTCTAAACTGATTCTAGCCCGTTTGCCTTATATCTCCAGATTTTCCATGCCACATCAATAAAATCCAATGTGACATAATATTTATCATTAAATCCTGCCTCAGGCCAAAGTAAACAGTAATTTTATCTCATAATTATAACTATTGTAATAACCTGCTTTGTTATCAGGGAAGGATTCTATGCAGACCTTAATCTATTATCCCTCTAGCCTCGGGCAAGCCATTCGTAAAATTATAATTATTTACACTGATTAACTTTTTTGTTTCAAATTGTTAATTTATTGTCTGCATGTTTTGGATAACTTGTCAAATCAACCTTTGTGGATTGGATATAATTTAAGAAAACAACAATAAGCTATTGAAATTCATTCATCAGTTATGGTGCTGATGGCTCTAAATCTGGTTTGTGGAAGGCTGGAGCAGGTATTCATACTTTGTGTGCTTACTACACATAAAAGGGGATATTAAAATGTCCAATTACGAACCCAAACAGCAGAATAACAGGAAATCAATATGTATTAGCACAGGGCAGTGTCGATTTATTTTATGTTATATAATTTATAAAAATACACGTATAGGTCAGAAAATAGTCTAACAGAAATTTGTAAAAGAAAGAAGAATAAACAATTATGTAATTTTTAACACAATAATTTCTTCCAGTATAGACAGCTTTGTTGTAGGGAGCTTTATGTTACCCAGGCAGACCTACCTACCAGGTGTATTCAGGAGTATTATGTACACATAATTTATGATAAATACACCAAAAACTATCAAAATACACACAAAAAAGAATATTCTGCACTATGCTGTAACACAAAAATACACTAAATGCTATGAAAATACTCCTAAGAAACTCATTTTTTTAAACATAAATATCTTCAAGGGTAGACAGTGGGTGGTTGGAGGGAGCTTCATGTTGCCCTGGTGCTCTTAGAGCTAAAGGGGAACAGGAAGCCGATTTGTTTGTGGTGTCTGTATTGCGTCCTGTTTTTGTCACGTCCTGTCTTTGTTTATTGCCAGTGGTGTCGAGGGTGGTTTCTTTCACCCAATGGGCTGGCACGTCGTCATATAAGTGAAATACCCTTGAGTACGACGTTAAACCCCAAACAAACATAAATATCTTCAAGGGTAGACATGTTTGCCCTGGGGTCCACAGGGCATAACGGAGACACAAAGTCGATAGGGAATTGATGGGATATGCAAATTTGGACAAACTAAAGAAACATGTCTACACATTATTAAAACGGTTTAAAAAGCCTGCTGTTCAGTCTCAACATTTTACATTATAAAAAAGTGCTAAGCTATTATTTGAACTCATTTTCATCATATTAAAACATATGAAGTTGATCAATCAGTTTAGAAATTTGTCTTTTAATTTATCAATTGGAATTTTTTTGCTCCGAACTCTTGAAACTATGGCAAGTTCATCAAGAATTATCATTGACCATACACAATACCTAGTGCCAGGTTATGGTGAATTTTTTAAAAATTAAATGTCCACTTTATTGGTTTATGATTAAACCAAAATGGTTATCATTTTTGACCACATATTATTTTATTTTTCTCTGTTTAAATATTTGTGAATTTTTTTTCTATCACTTCAGGAGCAATAATCCATTTGAAGTACGGCATGAGGACCCAACCCAGTTAATAAACACATTTGAAGTGACAGACCTGGTCGGTATCGTGTCTCTGTTATATGGTATGTTGTTACACTCCGGTGCCCCAGCCCGTGGGGAGGCTGCCCCACCTGATCTGCCCGCCCACACCCTAGCTGTCACCACCATGGGACTCCGAATGCTCAATCACATGTCAATGCTGGACCTTCCTATGTTACAGGTAACTACTAATTAAATTCTCTTCTTGATTTTAAGTACTATGTGTTGTGGTCTAAGTCCTCTTAAAAAAAGTTCTGTGTTCAAGAATACGGGACCTTATTTTGCACATTTTCTAATAATTAACCTTGACAAAAAATCAATTTTTGAAGAAGCAAGGTTTAGACAGTTGTCTGGTTGGGATACCTGCACATCAGTTATGTGCATCGGGGGGTTTCCAGTTATGATGTTAGGCCAATAGAGACTGATGTCCCTTTCCTAAATAACGAAATCGGTTTACGACAAGGGAGGGCTACTCCATGATTTTTAGCATGGGTGGTATAGGGAATATTGCAAATTAACAGGCTAATGTTAATAAAACTATATGAAATTCCATTTCCCATAGCTTAAAATATTATTTTCTTACAAAAGTTACAATTTTAAAGCTATATTTTCCTGAAAATTGATGACCCACAATGTTAAAGTATGGACAGAATGCTCTACCGTACCATAAAATGGCAACATCATTTCGCAAAGGGACATCACTCTGTTGTTGTAACATCGTAACTCAAAACCTTTCTCCCACTAACAACCAATGATAATAGCTTAGTGGTTATCGAGTGCGCTCATAAATCCTACTGTGATGTGCCATTCAGGGGATCGTCTGTTGACCATCATGTATAAGAATGAGTCACACAATGTGACCCCTTGGCAATACGGGGCTTTCCAGTTATGACGTTACAACAACATGGTGACGTCCCTTTGCGAAATTACGTTGTCGCTTTATAGCACAGTAGGGCAGTTTGCCTATACTTTAACATTGCGGGTTGTACATTTTTCCAAAAATATAGCTTTAAAATTGTAACTTTTGAAGAAAATAATATTTTGAGCTACATGTATGAGAAAAACAAATTCATAAGGTTTTATTAACGTTTACCGGTTATTTTGCAATATTTCCTATACCGCCCGTGTTAAAAATCGTGGTAAACCCCCCCATTGCCTTAAACCGATAACGTTATAAAAAAAAATCAAAATGAACAAACAAACACAACATGGTTCACCTTCAATTGCCCTAGCTAGATAACATCTTCAAGCCTTTCTTGATGCTCTAAGAGCTAACAGGTTAAACTGATCTGTTGCGTTATCCTTTTCTGGATTGTCAAGTCTTGGCATTGTTTCGGTTTTCGTTTCTTTACCTATTCTGACATTAATTGATCAGTCAATGAATCCATCCAACTGAACAGTCAACCAGTATATCAATCAGCGCAAATTTTCAATTTGATTGATTTTTTTGTCATTAATATTTGGTAATCTGTCAGCCCAAAATACCAAGCTGAATTTATCTTCATAATTAACGAAACTTAAATCCAAATGATCTTTTAGATGAACTTTACTTTTGTAACAGCTTGACCCTAAATCTTCTGTTTGCCCACCTGCATCTTATTAACTTAAATAGCTCTGTATTGATTTGTCTAAACCGCCGTTAATGGGTGTGAAAGTACTAGCCCAATCCACCCCTGGGGTAAAACCTTAGGAAGAAATATAAACATGGTTGGTGAGAAAACAGTTGGGCAAGGTGAAGGGGTGCTTTGCAAATACATCGCTGCATGGTAATGGAGTTTAAGCTACTTAAAGTCTCAAGTCCTCGGGATGTTTTTCCTCCTTACAAAGATGTCCTGTTTTCTCTAAGACGGCTGGATACACCTGCATGGCCATCATCTTACCATTTTTGTCTTTCGGATTTTCTATTTATTTTTCTTTTTTAAAAATTGCTTCATTAGAAAGACCAAATGGATTACTCAATGCCTTTCAGCTATGGCGCTTATTGGAATCATTTCAATCTTGTCTTACTAGATCTGTTTTTTACTCTGGGATTACAATATACACAGATATGTAATGGCGAGCTTTAATTTTGAATTGCTGATGAAATTATGAACTCTCGCGGAGCACGGGAACTGACGAGATGATATACTACACTAATCAATCAATCATCATGAAAAGTGGCTGTATTATGGTTACTTCGGTATACTCAGTGTCTGTCCGTATGTCTGGATGAATCCAATCCAAATCCGGAGCGGAACTCGTATACTCATATCCTATCTACGTCATTATGTAAGTGAAATACCCTTGAGGACGACGTTAAACCCAAATCAAAACAAACATATTCTATCTTTATGACACTTACTTGACACATTCATCATCAGTTACAGTTGTGCCATCTACTATTACAGCAGTTTAATTTTCTTTTCTTTTTCCTATGGATTAAAGGCCCGTGGCCGTGGCATAGTGGTTAATGAGCACGCTTTCTAAAGCCTACTTTGATTTACCGTTCACAGGATCGAGTCCGTCTGTCGACCCTCCGGTATATGAGGGAGTCACAAGATGTGGCTCCAGCAATCGCTGGGGTGTTTTTTTACAAGGTTTTTTTTTCGGTTTTCCACCATTATTAAGCAAGGAACATTGTGAAGTGGACAATCCGTCGTCATATAAGTGAAATACCCTTGAGTACGATGTTAAACCCCAATCAGACAAACAAACAAACAAAATGAATTAAAAGTTGGGACTTCATTTTAAACATGAATGAATTTGGTTTCCAAAGCAGATCTTGAAAATGTTCAGGTCTATCTTAACAGCAGATCTTAAAAATTAGAAGGTATTTATGAAATGTGGAAGGCATATTCAAGATGACTGTACATGTAGTTGTGACCTTTGCGATCTCTGATTCTCCCATGTATAAATACTATTTTTGTTTTCATTGATACAAATTTGGATTAATTAACAAAAGTGTATTTCTTTTTTCTGGGTACAGCATAATAACTATATGGCGTATTTTTCTGTCATATGGTATATGATCAGTGTCTGCTCTCCATCAGTTTCCTGAGCAGAACCTAATCTATATGACATAATTTTGTGAAACTTGGTGAACAGATGTACATGTATCATCAGCTGTTGTTGTTTTCTTTATTAAGGATTCACCAAGATTTTTAATTTTTTATAATTTTATTTCCATGTGTAGAAATCTGGCTTATCTTTGTGAAATTTGGTACACACATTTATTATCAACTTGTTAATTCTGATTCAGTTATTTTAGATGTATTTCTTCTTCGATATTAAATAAACAAAAGTAGATTTTTGTTTCTAAATCATAGATCCTGACCATGCCTTTAGGGCGTGTGTTGGGGATTAATGAAACTCACTATAATCTGATCAGATAAGATTATTTATTGTATATAGGTTTTAACCTGAAACATGTGTGACTAGTTTTCACTTTATAGTGACGGTAGAATCAACACAAACTTGATCCTCATGGATAAGCCGTTTTTCTGTCCAGAACATATCTAGTTTTTCTTTTTTAAATACTACCATTAGGGCAATATTGTCTTGTTGCACATCTTTTCATGCTAATATAATCGAGTTAGATATCAGAGTAGATAATTATACGACTAACTAATCCTGTTGCATTTTGTTGTGTGGGTTTTTCTGCGAGTCAAAGATAAAAATCTTGCTATTTAAAATGCATAGTAACATATAAAGGCTGCTAGATACAGTGATTATACGTTCTGTTAGAGCCCGGTATCAACAGAACATCAATTGTGACTCAAGGCATTTCCTAGAAAACAGCTGTATATCTTTAAAACACTGAAAAAAACTGAAAACCAAATTTGTTTCCCTGAATTAACTCGAATATCAGGTTTTTTCCAATGATATTGGTAACTAAGATCACCAAAAAAGTGAAATTTTGTAAAAAATAGATAAAAATATGAACAATTCTGTTTCGTTTTTTTATTTGTTTCAAACATACTTTTCAAAAGTTTGTTGTTTTTTTCTTTGCAGTAATATAAACGATTTTCCATTAAGATAGATTATTCTTGTCTGTTTGCAATTGGAGCTCCTGTCTCGGACATTACATTGTCTCGCGAGTGAATAGTTGACATATTGTTCTCATTTAGAGGCTATGTCAGAGTGTTCAGCCATTGTGAACTCTACAAATAGCTTAGAAAAACTTGGGTGGTTCTAACAAAACAAACAGTACTCTATCAAAGTCCCATCTCTTCCACGGTATTGACACTGTTCTCTCCCCTGAGGGGAATCTTCTGTACAAAGAAGGCAGAGAAGTTGGTGGACAAAACAGTGAAAACAAAACAGTCCAAATTGCATCTTTTATCCTACATTCTGTATTGTTGCCATCTTTTTATTATGTCTACTGTAGATTATTTTTCTCTAATTATAAATCTGAAATTTGTATTATTACAAAATAAAGCATTGCAGGTGTTAACTATTTAGACTGATGTCTCTAGAGGATGCCTAAACTTTGGGGGTTATTTAGCTTATGCATTATGTAAAGCCTACCACTGACTCAACCGTTTAATGAAACTTCATAATATATTTATTGTGACTGAATGTTTCATATTTTTAAAACTTTAAATTCATTTTTCTTATTGTAATGTTCATGCGAGCAGATATGTCAACAAGTGCTACACGATGTGTTCAAAACCTATTCATATTAGATGTGGGATAAATTTATTTCTCTAAGCAAGAGAACTGCTGCCTGATATGGTTTTCTCTGATGACAACCATTTAAAATAGTCCACTTACACCACTGTTTTTTCCCGATAATCTTTATTAACGTCGCGGCCGTGGCGTAGTGGTTAGCGAGTCCACTTTCTGACGCCTACTTCGATGTACTGTTCACTGTACCGTCTGTCGATCCTCCAGTATGTGAGTGAGTCACGAGATGTGGCTCCAGCAATCACGGGGTGGTTTTTACGAGGTTTCCTCTCGGTTTTCCACCATAATTGGGCAAGGGACAGTGTGAAGTGGACAATCCGTTGTCATATAACTGAAATACCCTTGTGTACGACGTTAAACCCCAATCTAACAAACAATTAATAACCTTGTAAATTTTACAGTATACAAAATTATTTTTTTTAAAGTGCCCACCATGAATTTGCTAGATAATTTTAAAATAATTCATGGCTTTAATTTTTAAAGATTTTAAGTTACATGTATATTGTAAACTAGTATATGGAATTTGCTGTATCTGCCATCTAATAAATTAAAGAAAAAAAAATGTTAAAACAAATTTATTGTTACACTGTTGTATTCAATAAATGTTTTACTAAAGACCTGAAGAACAAAGGAAATGTCACATGTTGTATTGATATCAACTGAAAATGAAGCTTGCTTCAACTTAAAATAAAATGTTATTTCAAGAACAAAAGATTTTATATTTTAATCGGTGTGGTGCATTTAGCAGACTGCCACCCACTGCTTGTACTGAGCTGGGGGTCTGATGAAATGGCTTGCAGTTTCCTTAAAGAAACAAAAACATCTTGAAAAACCTTCCCCTTTCCTTCGATTCTGTCAGTGAATTTTAGGAGAAAAAACTTGATGAAAATCAGTTGCACATGTGAATTGTTGAAGAGGGATTTACAGGGTAGCAAACCACATGGAAATGTGGAGCCCTTCAACCTGGAGACAAACGCTGTACACAATCTAAAAATCTAATATTACTCTGTCCTCCTGAAAAGAGAAATTGAACAATACTTTTCCGCTACTTGCTGTTCTGTGTCATTTGACTTTTAGATTGACAGATGTCAGTCAGCCCAACTTTTATGTTTCAAGACGTATTGCTCAGTTCAGAAATTGACAGACATCATTTTCTTGTGTATCTTTAACAAAAAAATTTAATTTGGGATTTTGAAAATAAAATTATGATGTATTTTAAATGAAAGCTCGGATTGAATTTAAACTTTGATAAACTAATGAAAATCATAGTTGAAAAGGAAACTATTGAATCTTTTTCAGCTAAAGTGAGTTTGAATTTAAGGGGCCAATATTCGGCCCTCAAAATGACTTCTATCCATCGCTGTCAGTGACATATTTGTTACCTTTCAGTTACTGCATATTAAACTGTTGACCTAACCATTATCACATTAAATTTAAGTATTCAAACTGTTACTGAGCAGATAAGTGACAGCACGGAAGAGAAGTCTTTTCTTTCAGTCCTATCTATCTGTCAACGATCAGGTATGTGCGTGAGTCACACAACGTGGCTCGGGCAATCGCAGGGGTCGTTTTTTTTTACATGGTTTCCTTCTGGTTTTCACTGGTTCACGATAATTATGCAAGTGATAGAGTGAATTGGACAATAGGTTGTCATATAAGTGAAATACCCTTGAG
>JAVFBX010239984.1:0-10462 GCA_034783855.1 Mopalia kennerleyi | reverse complement strand
GATATTGGACTTATAATCTCTAGTTCAGGTGAGATATTGGACTTATAATCTCTAGTTCAGGTGAGATATTGGACTTACAATCTGTAGTTCAGGTGAGATATTGGACTTATAATCTCTAGTTCAAGTGAGATATTGGACTTATAATCTCTAGTTCAGGTGAGATATTGGTCTTATAATTGGACTTACAATCTCTAGTTCAGGTGAGATATTGGACTTATAATCTCTAGTTCAGGTGAGTGATGGACTTATAATCTCTAGTTCAGGTGAGATATTGAAATAATAACCAGATGTTTATTGAAGTCTGTAAAGGTTTCAAAACTGAACAGACTTCCTGTCTCTTGTTCAGGTGATAGTCAAGACTAGAGTTGATTCCATTCAGGTCAGGGATGGAGTAAAATCTGATCATTGTTGTTATAATAAAGGTGGTGTATTTTGAATTATTTGTATGCCCTCGCAATTTCAGAAATATGGGTGACTAGTGCCTCTTATTGAGCTATTGTGGTAATACACAATAATTTGTCAATGCTTAGTTCACCTGCAACTGTGATGTAGACTGTACAAGAGTAGTGCAACTAAAGACTTATTTTGATCTCAATGTTTGAACCATTTATTTTGCCATCATGATTGTCATGATTTTGTTACTTTTAAGCACATATTCTGAATTTTTGTTGACTATTGTGGCAGCAACTTTTGTGAAAAATTGATAAGTGAATTGAATGATTTCAATGAAATGCTATTTCTTGACATCTATTTTGTAATTTTAAATGGTGTGTTGAATTTTAAACTGTGCCTATTAAAGGACCAATTAAATCTTTCAATTCTTGTAACTGGGCAGCAGCTCAGAAAGATATGGATAGTAAGATATAGCAATATACATGTAGTCAAACAGAATCCCCATTATTAGGAATGTGCTCCTTACTTTACAGAAGCTAAAGCCTGGAGGATCCAAACCTGAATTTGTTACTGAACGGTTGAACTTCTTAGCTCCAAGGAGATTTGATGAGAAAGATGCCTTCTACAGAGTCCTAAGTCATGTGTCGCCTAAACCATGGGAAGAAGGTAAACTATGTCAGAGGCTGTGAATTGATGTGCTGACTGCTGAGCATTGTTCAGCTCTGTGAGTCACAAAGGTTCAACCCTCCATAGTGAGTATATTGATCTGCTGAGCATTTGCCTGCTAAGTGAGTCATAAAGGTTCAACGCTTCATAGTGAGTACTGCATTGGTCTGCTGAGCATTGTTCTGCTCAGTAAGTCACAAAGGTGTCTGAGTATGATGGGAGCTATGTCAGAGTGTGATGGGAGCTGTGTCTAGATGGTAGAAGCTCTGTCTGGGTGTGATAGGAGCTGTGTCTGGGTGTGATGGGAGCTGTGTCTGGGTGTGATGGGAGCTGAGTTGGAGTGTGATAGGAGCTGTGTGAGAGTGTGATGGGAGCTGTGTCTGGGTTGTAGAAGTTTCTGTCTGAGTGTTATGGGAGCTGTATCGCAGTGTGATTGGGAGCTATGCTAAAGTGTGATGGGAGCTGTGTCTAGGTGGTAGAAGCTGTGTGTGAGAGTGATGGGAGCTATTTCAGAGTGTGCTGGGAGTATGTCTGAGAGTGATGCGCGCTGTGTCTGCTCCCATAGATGTCCGAGTGTGATGGGAGCTGTGTCTAGGTGGTCGAAGCTGTGTCTGAGTGTGATGGGAGCTGTGTCTAGGTGGTAGAAGCTGTGTCTGAGAGTGATGGGAGCTATGTGGGAGAGTGATGGGAGCTGTGTCGTAGTGTGATGGGAGCTATGTTGGAATGTGATGGGAGCTGTGTCTAGGTGGTAGAAGCTCTGTCTGAGTGTTATGGGAGCCATGTCGGAGTGTGATGGGAGCTATGTTGGAGTGTGATGGGAGCTGTGTCTAGGTGGTAGAAACTGTGTCTGAGAGTGATGGGAGCTCTGTCGGAGTGTGATGGGAGCTATGTCGGAGAGTGATGGGAGCTGTGTCGGAGTGTGATGGGAGCTGTGTCTGGGTGGTAGAAGTTCTGTCTGAGTGTTATGGGAGCTGTGTCGGAGTGTGATGGGAGCTATGTTGGAGTGTGATGAGAGCTGTGTCTGGGTGGTAGAAGTTCTGTCTGTGTGATGGGAGCTATGTCGGAGAGTGATGGGAGCTGTGTTTGAGTGTGACGGGAGCTGTTTCTAGGTGGTAGAAGCTCTGCTTGAGTGTGATGGGAGCTGTTCGGAGTGTGATGGGAGCTATGTTGGAGAGTGATGGGAGCTGTGTCGGAGTGTGATGGGAGCTATGTTGGAGGGTGATGGGAGCTGTGTCTAGGTGGTAGAAGCTCTGTCTGAGTGTGATGGGAGCTGTGTCGGAGTGTGACAGGAGCTGTTTCTAGGTGGTAGAAGCTCTGTCTTAGTGTGATGGGAGCTATGCCGGAGTGTTATGGGAGCTATGTTGGAGTGTGATGGGAGCTGTGTTGGAGTGTGATGGGAGCTGTGTCGGAGTGTGATGGGAGCTACATGAGAGATGTGTCTGTACTTGTAAATTGTACTCACATTTTCAGTTTTGTTCAGTCCACTTTTAGATGAAAATGTACTGTTTGACTTCTTTAAGATAGCTTGAGTCTTTATATGACCATGTACAAGTGCATTTCACTGGTTAGACAGTAGTGGTCTTCACTGCCATCACTGGTTAGACAGCAGCGGTCTTCACTGGTTAGACAGTAGTGGTCTTCACTGGTTAGACAGTAGTGGTCTTCACTGGTTAGACAGCAGTGGTCTTCACTGGTTAGACAGCAGTGGTCTTCATTGGTTAGACAGTAGTGGTCTTCACTGGTTAGACAGTAGTGATCTTCACTGGTTAGACAGTAGTGGTCTTCAGTGGTTAGACAGTAGTGGTCTTCACTGGTTAGACAGTAGTGGTCTCACTGGTTAGACAGCAGTGGTCTTCACTGGTTAGACAGCAGTGGTCTTCACTGGTTAGACAGCAGTGGTCTTCACTGGTTAGACAGTAGTGGTCTTCACTGGTTAGACAGTTAGCTGTAGTGATCTTCACTGGTTAGACAGTAGTGGTCTTCACTGGTTAGACAGTAGTGGTCTTCACTGGTTAGACAGTAGTGATCTTCACTGGTTAGACAGTAATGGTCTTCACTGGTTAGACAGTAATGGTCTTCACTGGTAAGACAGTAGTGGTCTTCACTGGTTAGACAGTAATGGTCTTCACTGGTTAGACAGTAGTGGTCTTCACTGGTTAGACAGTAGTGGTCTTCACGGGTTAGACAGTAGTGGTCTTCACTGGTCAGACAGTAGTGGTCTTCACTGGTCAGACAGTAGTGGTCTTCACTGGTTAGACAGTGGTCTTCACTGGTTAGACAGTAGTGGTCTTCACTGGTCAGACAGTAGTGGTCTTCACTGGTTAGACTGTAGTGGTCTTCACTGGTTAGACAGTGGTTTTCACTGGTTAGACAGCAGTGGTCTTCAAGTGTTCCACAGACACACAAGTGTCATTTATATCATTTTTTATATATACTAGTATAAAATGTTCATATATTGAATCTAAATGAAATAGTGGTTACGGCAAAACTTCTCTCTGGATCAGACATGATGTAAAACTCAGTCTCTTTAAAGGACATTCATTGGGTAATTTAGAAGCTTGTCTCTTGGACTTAATCTAGAATAATCATGGGTTTTATTTAATCGACATCCCTGTGCAAGTGTAATTTAATTTTTAAATATAAATAATTTTGCCGACATACTTCTGCCAGTGTGATTAACTTAGAAATATATATTGAATAAATGAAGGGAGAAAATAATTAAATACTCTTAAACTTTGTGAAATAAATGTGATTATGTTATGTTTCACCAGAGGCTCCTCTCATCTTAATCGGCGTGTTACCAATGACATTTGAAGACCAGTTTATGGCCAGACTTGTCATCACACTGGCACACAGAGACTTCATATACTCCTTGGGGAGAACTGAATGCTATTTGTTTGTCTCCGCTAATCAGTTTCGGGTGAGTGTTTTTAAGGCAGGTGTTTTGGTGGAGCCTCGTTTTACTCATGCTCTCACAGGCCTGTACTGTAATCTTTTCTGGCAGAACTTTAAAGAGGCACTAGCGCCCAAAATGAGCTTTTATCAATAAATTCAGATCGCTACGATTTTACGTGGTATCAAAGTTTATTCATAAATTAAAATAATGCCGCAAAAACGAAAATTATTAAATGCGTACTTATCTTGTACGAGCCAAGAGAAATCTGGTCAAAATTCGAATTCAAACCGAAGAAGGCGTGCCATTTTGCTTCATGAATATTCAACCAGAAAGATCCGCCATCTTCCTTGTTATCTATATTTGCGCACGGCACGTAACCCGTGGACGGTTAGAATTATATACAAACCATTCCGACTACCTTATTTAAATGTTTTGAAGTAGTTTTACTTGTCGTCATTTAAAATTTTTCATATTATTTTGAGAAAGCAAGAAGAACAATTGGATTAAACTGGTTTAATATGCTTCTTCAAGAACAAATATGGGGACAAGATCGAAGAACATTTTATCTGCCAGTCTTAACAACCTTATTTATCAACAATATATACACTGTTCACCTATGATGAATGAGCAGATAGAATAAATGGAATTATACACTGGGCGTCATGTTCACCATTGTATTTACTACATCGGATGAATTCTGAGCAGTCCATTAGACTAAATTTTTTTCTTTCACTTAGATATTTAACACTTGAGACTAAACTGTTTGGTGTCAGAAGTGGGTTTCTGTTTAAATAAAGTCAGGCCGAGTGCACTTCATTTTTCTGTGGGTACCTTGCTTCTGCAGAGAAGACAAAGGTGGGGTACGTATATACAAGAAAAACTCATCACATAGAGGAGGCTTTTAACTTTAATTGTTTAAACGAATTCATTATTTATTTTCTCGAGATGTCTGGGGGCCAGATGTCAGACGATGGTTGAGTCTAAAGTCTGACCCTTTCCAGCCGGATTAGCACTCACTTGCAAACATTACCTACAACCTATCCCCAAATTAAACCCACTTTTCACCTGTGTTGAGTAGTAATTCTGTGAGCTTGTGTTCACAAAGGTTAATTAAGAATTGTGCTTGTCTGTGATTAATTTACTTGGTTCTGGCGGGCTCGCTGTGGAAACACACGGACACAGTTAGCACCTTTTTTGTTGATATTTGCTGTGAGGTGAAGAAAACAGGTTCAGCTTTGATTGAAGTTAATTAGGTTTTTGGTTTCTCTGTGCAAGGGGCAGATCGTTTTGGTAAGTGTTACCTTTGGTTTTAGACTAAATTTGACTGTTTATTAGTTTAAGCGTTTTTCTGATTTTTTCGAACGATTTGAGAAGAAAAATTATCTAAGATGTGCTTTAAATAGACAGGTTATCTCATGGAAGAAATTTCAATGTTTTGGTGGTGTTTTCTTATGTTTTCAGTCATAAAAAAAGTTTATTGAGTGGATTTTTAAAGAAGAGTGTTAAAATTTGATATTAAGCAACCTTTTTTTTCTATTCTATTTCACACTGTTATTCAACACGTCGGCATAAGTAGCCTATAGGCTAATATGTGTCTAGAATTCATCACCAACATTTAACAAAGATTTTAACTTTTTTGAACACCTAAATTGTTTGTAAAGTCAGAAAAAAAGGGGCTTAGCAAACTTCTCGCTTTGTAAGAGTTTGAAGTTTGTCAAAAAGTGCTGCTGGAGCACAACGTTAAACCCCAATCAAACAAACAAACAACAAACAATCAAAAAGTGCTGCTCAATTTGATCTTCACTTGTCTTCCAATAACCCATCTTAAACCTTGTATTTGTATATCAGTACCCCTAATACTTAAAAGATCTAAGTTGATTTAAATATACATCTAACAATTAAAGGATTGAAGTTGTTTTAATATATAAATAAGTACATTCAAGACTTACGATCTGTAAGATTTCATGGCCTTTTGCATTCTTGTTTTTTTAAACATTCATCAGTACCTAAAAAAACTTTCAGCCTATTAGAGCCCATTGGCATCTTTATGGTAAGAGAAAGCACCCATTCAAACCAAGCTTGTAGAAGTATATAGGCACCTCTGAGACCCTATATTTTGTAGCAGTCTATTTTCAGGGCCTCAAAGACCCCAGTTTGTTTAAGTACATGGGGCAGCAGTTAACCTTTGACCTGCTGTTGCCTATCTCATCATGGTCAAATAAATAGAGGTTCATGAAGAGAGGAGCAGAGTAATTTGAGTAGAGAGTTTTCTGATCTGTTTTCCAATGAGATGTTTCTACAGACAGTTTCTTATCATCTTTGTTTATTGACAGGGCAAAGGTATCTTGGTGTATTTTCTCTGATAACAGTAAACATGTGTTAAGGTGGAGCAGAAAGGGAGATTCTTTAATCTCTCTCTGATGGCTAAAGGATTTGATATCTGTCTTCTGTTTTTACGAAGCAAGTCAGAAAGGGTGTGTCTTAAATTGACTTCATTCTCTGTGATGTTGTTCCTCGGTTATTAAGGTGACTATGTTGAGTAGAATCAATTATGGGTAATCAGTGTGTAGAGGTGTCTTCCCACCTTTGTTGTATTGTTTATTAAACAGTTGAGGTTGCTGTTTATATCTTTTCTGACTTTCATCTGTATTCCACCTGGAATCAATATTTCACTGTGAAAATCATGTGTGGTGTTACATGGAAGGTTTATAAACTAAACATTTAAACACTTAATGCTTGAAAATTCTGTAATTAGAGGGAGCTTCACACGACCTGGTGCTCTCAGAGCTACATGGTGCAGTAGTTCGCCAGTTTATTGTAACTTTTCACACCTATCTTATTGTATTATGTATTGTGTTTTGCGTCCTGCGCTTGAGGTGTATCTTGCAATCGTTACCTGTGACCTTAGCACTGCTTCCATTTAGCCCTTCAGTTTGGCGGGTGGAGGGTACATGTATGTTTGTTTGCAACTCAGTAGGGACAAATTGGTCTGTGTGGAAGATTTATCAGATTATTTACAGTAATACATCTGTATGTTTGGAAACACTCTGGGATGAAGTGACCTTTGGTTAGGTTAACCGCTATGACTTTCTGCATATTTCACTGTTGCTCTCTCTCTCACCTGCCTGACACCTGAACGTCAAGGTAAACATTTCCTTATTTTGACACTTATAGTGGGCAATGAGTTTGAACCAAATTGCGTGACTTTGGGCTGCATGCTATTTATGGGTACAGTTTGAACTTTTAAGTGAAGATAGATGTTATTCAACTTGTCCTCTAGCTATCAATGACGTTCTTTATTGAAATGCTCCCTTTTTCTGACGGGATTTTTGTTTTTACCATAGCATCAAAAAATGGGTATGAGCTCATTTGGTAATTGGCTTTTAAATGGTTTGACTTTTTGTAGAAATGCTGCTATTGTCCGGTTACCTCTAGCAGTGGATAATGACTTTGATGAATCGCAGTTCAGAGTTCAGTACAGAAGAGATCAAAAGTTACAAGCATAGGATTCTTTACACTCACATTTGTCCCATATGGTTACACAAATTTCATATGAGTGAGTCACTATGTGGCTCCTGTAATCATGGGGGTGGTTTTTTTCAAGGGTCCTTGGTTTTCCATAATATTTAAGCAAGAAACCATGTGCATTGGACAATCTGTCATCATATAAGTGAAATACCCTTGAGTACGGTATAAACCCCCACTCAAACAACCAAAGAAGGCTATCAAATAAGATTGCTGGTGCGATGATTTTACATGTTGTGGATTATGGATGGTCCTTGTGCTATCCAAGAAATTTGAAATATTTGAACATAAATCCACTAACTTGATGCTATTAAAATTGGAACTGTGAACTGAGATGGTATTCTGAATCCTTGTCCTGGTTGAAGTCAAACACTCTTTGATCCTCTGATATACGTTCACAAAGACACCTTGATGGATGTGAAGTGATGGTAAAGAGATTCACACACTGACTGACCAACTAAACCATACTGTCTATTTAAAGGTATCTCACTGAACAAGTGGGCCATTGGGTTCTCCACACTCAAAGCATTCTCATTGGGGGCAATACTACATACAACTTCTGCTAACTAGGCTAGTTTGTGAGAAAAAACCTAGGCTCTCCGTGGTTTTGACATGAGTAAGTATATATTATCTGTGTGCCGATTTGGCGTATTGTAATTTATTAATAGAATGTTTAGTATCATGCCATGTTATTGGAGCTAAATCACTTAGTTGACCCGGTCATATGTTCATAATCTTATATGAATTGACTTCTTCCATGACTTTCAGTTTAAATCATCAGAAGTCTGAGTGGTCTAGGTGGCCGGCATTTACTGCTGGCGATTCCGTGCCTATCTCTGAGAGTCATGGGTTCGATTCCCGGCAGGTTAATACAACCTGCAAACTTTCCTGATCTAGAATCTGTTCAAACTAAGAAAGTGTTATCCCAAAATAAAGAAAATAGTGTTTATCAGACATGCCTAATCTGATATTTTGTATATAGACTTCATGTTGAATACACATCAGATAGGCCAAACATGAGAAATCGTATGCATTGATAGATATTGAAACATGCACAGCAAATTTAATAACATATTCGATTCCAAATCAACAGACACAACAGAGTGAATGTACTGTATGTCAACTGTCATACCTGGTCAATTCTTCTTACAACAAGAGTGAATGTACTGTATGTCAACTGTCATACCTGGTCAATTCTTCTTATAACATTTTCTCACTTAAATTCCATCTAAAAGAGTAATAAATGATAAATTTCTCGCTCAGTATTCAGAGAAATCTAATACATGATTGCTTGCTTTGTCTAACACATACATGCTAAAGAAAAATAACATTATGTTATTATAGACTTTCAAAGATTCCTGACGCAATTGAGAATGCCAGAAATTGACTACAGATCAGAATTCTTTATTTCCATAATTAGACAATGGCTTTGATCTTTTTGTTGTACAAGAGGAACACATCTTTTATGTGTGTGCATCAAGTGTTTTTATTGTGTTTGCTTATATTAAACCCTTGATCTCGAACACAGTTGACAATTGAGATATATTTTTATACAATCATTGTTCAGCATTGGCATGAATGTTTGAAATAATGATTTCACTCTTTACATCTTTGTTGATGTTTGTTTTTAGGGACTGGGTTGGTTTCTTTGGCAGATCAATCTAGCCTACTTCTTTTTCTGACTCAATTTCATTTTTTTGTGTACTTTATTTAGATTGAATCTTGACAATATCGTTTGATCAAACAAAGCCAGTTAGAGGCTGGTTGTTTACAAATTCAATGATTCCTTCTTTGTGCAATGGGTTACCGGTTACTCAAAATAAAAATATTAGATGATTAAGTATGCTTTAACTATCATCTTTACAAAAATTTAAATTTTAATTATCAATATGGGTTATATGAAATAAATATATTAGAGGTTTAAATTTAGTTTAACGATCTTTAAAAAAATGTTAAATTTTAATTATCTATCTATTACAAAAGCTTGATTCACTTTTCTTTTTACGAATAAAGTGTATTTTTTTTCTTTGATTTGAAATTTGATTTACTCTCGTTTTATCATAGACAGGTTTTTATTTGCTCACTGGTTGAAATCTTGTTACATGTCAGACATTGAATTGAATAACTGTAACACTATCACACAGAGCTAGGTTATATCTACAAATTGTAGATCTTTGTAGCTGTTTGTTAGGTAAACAGTTATTCTGGGAGAGTAAATGGACTGAGGAGATTGCAGGCGTATTATGAAGTACTCGTGAAACTCTCAAGAGAAAGATATTTGTCTCCAGTCCACTACATTCCCATTGTGTAATCTATTTCTTACATGTTTTATTTAGTCTGTTAATTTAGCCGCCTTTCATGTCTGCGAGCTCCAGACTGACTTTATGTGGATTTTAACACAGGAACAACTCCTCCGAAATTCCTGTTACCATTCTAAACATGGCTGACCTACTTCTGAACTTTACAGACAGAACAAAATTTCCTTTTACAACATGCTTGGGACAGTTGCTCTTAATTTTTTCTCCCTGCAATTTATTGGCTTGGTTTAAAAGCGATTCTCTGATGTAATATATCTTCATCAACGTCAGACTGGTTTCTATTGTCGCTTTGTCATCAGAGCAGTGGCTCAGTACTGGCAGATTGTTTCTCTAATTTCTCATTAATTGGATGCCTGTGATCTCAATGTCTTTCAAGTCCTATAATTACATAACAGGACTGCACAGTTGACATTGTTTCTTGAAAACATTTTAAGTACACAAAAAATAAAGTGATGTTTTAAATTGTATTGGGTTGTGGAGGTTGTGTCTGTGGTTAATGTTGAATGAGGCCAGTTGTTCCCACCTCATCAGACCCAAGGCCATCCATTATAAGGCCAGTTGTTCCCACCTCATCAGACCCAAGGCCCTCCATTATAAGGCCAGTTGTTCCCACCTCATCAGACCCAAGGCCCTCCATTATAAGGCCAGTTGTTCCCACCTCATC
>JAVFBX010239973.1:0-10463 GCA_034783855.1 Mopalia kennerleyi | reverse complement strand
ATACATGGTCTGCCAAGTTAGATTTAATATGTTCGTTTGTTTGTCATTGATTGATTGGGGTTTAATGCCGTAGTTATTTCACTCCAATGGGTGAAGAAAACGACCCCTGTATATATATAATACGATGTCGCCCAAAGGTCGGTTGGCGACTGCCATATATGTATGTAACCTAGCAGTATAAATGGGGCACAAGTTGTCATTAGCACTAATAATTTATGTATAATTATATTGTTAATGTAGAGAAAGAAAATATACGTTACATTATTATTTGTCGTTAGTCTATATAACTGCATTTGATTATCCACTGAATATAACTGAGATGGTTCAAATACTTTTTTAAATGTCTAATGTAAGTCAGTCAAAGGTATTTGTTATTTATATTTTGGGGTTGTCCAGGTTTAAATTATTTAAATAGCGCCCGAAGATAAGATGTATATAGTTTAAAGTGTACTTCATTGCGAACACAATTCTTTATATAATGAACTTTACCTATATATATATACATATGTGTATTTTAAGGACATTTTATGTTATACTTGCCAACACACATAATAATAGATCGGCTATATATCTTCAAACAGTTTATCTCATTATGCATGAAATTCTTCAGCAACGATTGTCAAATTCTGGATGGGTGTATTACGAAGTAAACTAATTTATATGGTATTCACTGCTGGTGTTTCGTTGTTGTGTGTAGGCTCAATTCCTATGAGGGCCAATATAGACCATTTCACTGAGGCGCAATTTTACAGGGCGAGGGGCGAAGCTAAGTCTGATCTAACCAGCGAGTTGCATCTAAAAATAACGAAAAATAATGTGCACAAATTGAATTGATTACGCCTTCTGATGTGGTAGATTGAAAAAGTCCGAGCTAAAAGTTGACCTAATTTAGAAGGAAATACATATATGTCCTACATTTCAAAGGTAATATCAAATACATTCGGGTTAATAAAACACATAATTCTATAACTATATAGGTCATCAACAAGAAGCTTAAGTAATTTTCACTGTACACATTAACGCGTCCAAAAGGAAGTTATAGTTTATTAATTTAATTATATTCGTCAAAAACGAACATGAAATGAGATATTGTAGCGATACTCATCATCTTCTCGCTTCATTAAAACATTATATAGTATAGTGGAACTAGAATCCTTGACGTTTCTCAATTGAATTACTCACACTACCTAAAAGATTTTCAAGATGAAAAATAAAATTAACAGTCTATCTTAACCTTTTGGAACCACTATATGTCTTATATTTAGGGCAAATCGGACAAAGAAGGGAATATAGCAGTTTAGAAAAATGGGATTGCGGGAGTGGGGATAATTTTTACTTCTTTGTTAAAGGAGAGGAACTCTTCTTCTGAATCGGTTTGTAGTGAAACTATATTCAACGATATTTTATGTTGACAAAAAATATATGGTATGACAATTCTACCATACAATTAAATAATCAAATCGGATCTAACAGTTTTGATTTAAAATACACTATATACTAACATCCCTGTTTTATTATTTTTTTCAATAAAAGTCAATCCACTCCGACTCGATTATTTTTTTGTTTTCTGCTTTTTAAAGTAACATAACGATATCGTGTATAATTTACCAACAGCCAGATACAACAACAACTGGGTATGGGTCAAGCCACAAAATATGTATCATATAAGTGGGACTTGAAAAATACTATGCACGTGTTACAATGTTATTTCCTTATGATATAATATACTGCGTCTGTATTTTTGTATATTTTGTTATCCGCATAAATTCTTCATACATATTTTTAAAAATGTCGGTGAATGACCTATTTGATTTCAGGTGTAATCACATGGCTTCATTTTATTGTTTTCCTTCATGAAGCACAGGGTCCAGTTGTACAGATCTCCATTAGCCTAACAGCCTGTTATACGTGTAGATGACGTTGCGTCACAAAGAAATGGACGTCACGTCATATTAGAAAGTCATTGTAATGTAACGTCATCTTACATACCGTTAACTTAACAGAGCTTTGAGCAAACGGCCACAGGTCATTTGCACAAAAGTTTTATTTAAATTAACAGTTTTAGACTATTCCAATACCATCATTCCTTTCAGTAAAATCAGGGGGGATAATAATTACATAGTAAATGCTGAAAAACCCCGTGTAAACAAATTTGTTGATTTGAGCCTTAAATTAATCATTCATTTGCTTTTGTGAGCATTTATTGCTAAGTAGCACAAAGCACAACAAAATAGCTCTGACGTAACTGCGAATGTTAATAAAATAAACTTCATGTTTATCTCAATATTCCCTGACGATGTTTATCATCCTGTGTTCCTTGGAAGCGTGTATTTAGTATCCACCAAAGATCATGTTCAAATTGGAAAATAAGTAATTTAAGATCATCTTAAAGTTGGAATAAATTAAAAAGTTCGTTTGTATCCCAATATTTTGAATATTTAAAGATTGTTCCTCTTGTTATGTGAAATGCATTATTTTCACTTCATTATCACATATTGCAACAATGAGGATTATACGTATAGATTTTCTAGATTTAAAACTTAACGATTTTAAAAGGATTTATAATTTTGATTGAATCCCCATGTCAATGCCTACAATCGCGCTAACAATGGTCATAATGAATTGACCCAGAGTAGTACAGATTCTGTTTTTGTTAGCAGTTTTTATTTCGGTTGCCGATGTGTCCCTTATTAAGCATGGTCAACAATAATGAATATATCGGGTTTGCAACACGTGGATTGTATATTTAATTAAATATGATATATTAACTAAATTCTGATCAATTTGCATGTACACTTCAACAATCTGACACCCAATTCTATTTTAGCGGATATAACTATTTATTTTTTGTTTCGACGAATCACTCTTTTAAGTGTCCCAATGTTTTAGAACTTGTTCTTCAGCATTAAATACACAGGGATATATCAGTTTGCAGGTAAATGCAAAACGTTATTTTGTTTTTATTTTGTTGAAGCCCTGTGAAATGAGCTTCAAAGACACAGTCATATGAGGCTGTCCATTGGGATAAGTATACATTTCTGAAATAATATACACATCTAAAGACAGCTGTTTTTCACATTCGTTGTACCACCATTAGGGCGGCCATGTTAGTAAAAATAATTTACACTAATTGCGATTCTATAATGGACCTAAATGCTCTTGGGGAATCGTTGAACCAAAGTAGATATTTCCTGTGAGTCACTGGCTCTTAAAGGTATGGGTTAATTTTGTTCTGGGCACAGTCCCGTTGCCTTCACTTTGCACTGAGGGGAGATTAATTTCAAACACAACATTATCATATTTATATAGGAACCATATCAGTATTTCGCAACATACGAAGAAAAGATGTAATAAATGAAAGGCAGTTTAGTCAGTCCTACATCTATTCTTTGTCCAACATATCATATTGTGTGGTTCTTTTAGTGGGATGCTCTCGGACTAAGGGCAGTTTGTTTTAGGGGTAGCAATGCTGTCTTAACTTAGGACTGGAGGAAAATGAACTTTCGAACATTATGAAAACACTTTACATCTTGGTTGTGCTATTGTCAATTATTGTTGGAATACACCGCCGTCATATATGAAATGCCCCAAAGCACGGCATAAAACACCCATCAACCAATCAATATGTAGGTGGGACCAGTGTGTATGTAGACACCGCCGTTATAGAAGAGTGACATTACAGTAATCGCGGCCTGAAACTGAGCAAAACAATTTAACTGTATTAAGATTGGGTCATACCGTTTAAGACATATTAATAGGTTTAACGCCTATGCTAGAATTATACTCAGTTTCTTTTCGCTGTTGATTGGTATTGATTGTAAAAACGTTATTACATATCCGCAATATTTAAATCAATAAACTAAATAAAGAATTAGGAGAGACAGAACAAAGGTAAATTTGAAACAATAAGTTGATGGCATACCTGATTTAGAGCCCAGATGTCCACGCTATTCCCCGTGCTCGATCCCTTGTTACCCATCTTGATGTAGTGCTGAAGGTACGCTTGTTCCTCTCACTGCATACGCTTGAAATTTGACTTGTTTCTTATGTCACAATTTTCTTGTTGTTTTAAGTCCGAATTATTGAATTCTTTGATTGAGCAAAGAAATTCATATTATATCAAAATGCCTCAAAATTTTTGAATCCGATAAAAAATTATTACAATAAATATTTTTTCAAAGTGATTCAATGTACTTGTTCAAAACCCGTTCTCTGAATTTCTGTAAATATTTACTTCAGAGCAGTTTAATAAATCGCTTCAACACAATAGTTAGCGTACAACAATGTTAGATGACCGCTAAGCTCAAATGCGAGAAACTTTTGATTTCAAATAACACGGTGCGCGAACACTGGAAAAATACTCTCAAATCGCAAACGGAACAGTACTTGAGCCTACAACTAAGCCAGACTGTCTCAAATTCTTCTCGAATTAATTAATCTTGTTAATTAATAAATCGGTGAAAATTCTGCACACTTACTAATTAAGCCAACAAAAGGAGGACACGCCGTCTCAGTAAGAAGGATGCACGCGAAGTGAACGCCAATCCGCTGTTACGGTCACTTACAGGCTTAAACCTCTGATCTTCGGCTTAATTCAAGCAGTACGTGACTCTGCGAGATTTAGATATCCTGGTGGATTCCGGAGCGCTTCACAAAGCATTGCCACTAACCGAGTGAGTGAAATGAAACTGCGCGCTTAGGACCACGTGCATAACTGATACATATAGGTCTATAAAGAAAGTTCAAGAATCTAAAAAAGTGTAACAACAATCACCGTCAGAAGGAAAGCAAATTAAACTTCTTGAATTTATCGCTAGCCTTATAAATACCATATACACAATGAACAACTGTAAGACCAGTATCCACAATGATTTAGTAGTATTTCCGTACGGTCGTTCATTCGTTCGGTCGCTCATTCATTCATTTATATCATTGTTTTGAATAGTGTTTTCTCGAAATTATAATACTAGTATTGATGTATAATTATTGCTACGTTGGTTTTTTATTGTATCTATTATAACATTAATATTAAGAACATTATAATTACATTACACTACTATAAAGAATATAATAATTATTATGAAGACAATCATCATTTTATAAAGAATACCGCTATTATATCATCGCTGTTATAAAGGCTATCATCGTTATCATCAAGAATATCAGAGTTAAACCCACTACGCGATTGCCCTGCCGAGCCACATCGTGTGATTTACTTATACACTTGGTGGTTGAAAGGCCTCGGACTCGAACCCTTTAACAGTATACATCTTATTAGGATAAGAAACTCTAATCAGTGAGCCACGGCCGTGGACCAGCGCTAATATGAAGAATATCATCATTGTTATGAAGAATGTCATAATTTTATGAAGAATATCATCATTTTATGGAGAATGTCATTATTATTATGAACAATATCCTTATATTTATGAAGAATAGCATCGTTTTTATGAAGAACATTATCATTATTCTGAAGAATTATCATCGCTATTATGAAGAATATCATCGCTATTATGAAGAATATCATCGCTATTATGAAGAATATCATCATTATTATGAAGATTGCCATTGTTATTAGGATGAATATCATGATTATGATGAAGAATATCGTCATTATTAGGATCAATTTCGCCATTGTAAGTAAAATTTACAGCATACTCTCCATAAACTATCTGTAATATCCTGTCTAACTGGCAGGTATAACTAAGGCATTTAATGCCTCTACGTATCGTATTACTACAAATAAGAGGTGTATAAAAGACGTGACGAGTTCAAGAGACTGTGCGTACTGAAGCTTCCGCGCGCATAAGCCTTCATAACATACATGCTGTTGCCCTGGTGCTCCCTAAATTAATGTGCAACACAAAAGTGATCTGCTAGTGATGTATGTCTCTTGCGTTTGTGATTGTCCCGTCTTGCTAAATAAAGCCTTGTTGTAAGTGCCGCCAAGGACAGTTTTCAGCGACTGCAAGGCTCCTATTTCGTCATATCCATGCGTGAAATCAAGCAATTAAATAGAAGATCGCTATCATTAATACTAGTTAATAACAGCGTTTTCGTTCCCATATCACTGCAAAAGTAGTAATTTACGCACACGGGGCGCTTTTTATCGCAGCGATAAAACCCGCTGACTTTTTGAATTTCGAATTTTGTCGCCAATAAACTTGAGCGCTGACGAGGGAAATGTGAGCGATTGTCATGAGACAAACAATACAAAATAATATGATTGCAATGTGTTTCATTAAAGATGTCGAATTGATGGCTCAGCAGGAAATTGGGCTGATTATGTATTTACGTACCAATACGCGTCTGTTGAATATTGGGGCTACATATTCGTCTTTGATAAAATTTTGTTGAACATAGAGTAGCACCTATAGAGGGATTGGAGGAGTCGTTAAGGACGTGTGTGAGTGAATTAGACAGCGAGCGAGAGTATAAAAAAAGAAATCCGTTTATACCGAGAAAACATTGACTATTACACTGTGAGAACATACGGTTAGCTTAACTATATAAGTATGTTGACCTCTGGTTTCTTTGACGATCGCGTGTAAAGGGACTATATGCCTATACCACACTTTTACGTGATTATCACATGTGTAAATAATCCCAACTTGTTTTATATAAGTCAAAATTAAGTCCACTAGCCGACTTTGAAAAATGTGAAAACTCGTTCGATACGGACACGTGTCCTAAAATTAGGGTATTTTTGAAACATATATATAATCACTTGATTTACGGTATCCATGTTTAGGCTCGACTTCACCGCGCCGGCTTATAAATAAAAAGTTTATAGCTATCCATACCTATGTTATATTAAGTCTAATTTCATAAATACCAGAAATCATATCAGAATATATATGAACCGAGAGGCACAAGTATATACACCTACATCGAATTTGAACGGTCTTATTATCAACTCTGACACAATTTATTTATAGTATTTGCTGCACTCAATTCACGAGTCTAAATCGTAGCAATCACAATATATTTATTACATCATATATTCCATTCTAGAGCGATCGTGTCAATTGGAGACATCGGCCTGTATTCATAAAATTATTAAGGTATTTCTTAAAGCTGAGAAAAAGTTTGCCAAAATTAGTCTGTCGTTTTCCTATACAAGAAAATGTTTTTCTAAAAGCGATGCTCCTCTCTGCAATAAAATGCATAACGGTCAAACGGGCATCATTTCTTGTGTTGAATTATGCTATCTCATTTTCTAGTCGAGCTATATCCACTTTATAATTGGATCTTTAACATTTGGTATTGCTTAAACTACCGTCAATTCATCCACGCGTCGATGTCTTGCTACTTTAATCACTAAACAGAAGATCTCCACAAATATTGAACAACCAAATATCTGTCTTGTCACACCAGGGCGCCTACGTCACGAGACCTATAGAATCTACTGTTTATATAGTAAGGTTTCCCCTTGACAGTTCTCAAATGTTATAACCTGTAACTCACAAGAGAGTAAGTAGCTTAACGTCTTGAATAGGGTTGGCCACGCCCAAAAAGGTATCTGCCTGTGATCGTAGGTAGGTATATACTCGTAACCCTCAGGCGATTTTATAGGATGAAGAAACGATAAGACGACGTGTAAGTATGTTTCAAGGGATATAAGGGTTATTGAAGCCAGAAGCATCGATTGAACTTAAAGAAATACTTAAGCAGATGTACGAATACGAACCCTGGTCTGTACATCTTGCCACATTTCAGTAAATCTTTTAAATAATTACCCTTGGAAAAGAGAACCCGCTATATTAACTGCAGTGTCATGTGACAAGTATATCAATGCTCATTGGACAGTCTATTCTGCCTATAGCGCAGACGAGGCCATCGTATTGTCAATGAGTATCACCTCAAATAAAACACTGCTTGGTCGCCGGCGTCTGTCTCGTCGGCAAGCGATTTTTGTTGCGAGCGGGCGCAAACGGTGCGATTTACGAGGCACTTTTTATCGTCGACAAAAGTTGACCGGAAAATCGCCTCGTGTGCGCCGTACTTTTCGACGGACCTTGCCCATTATATCATTTATATCAGAATATCATCGTGGTCATAAATAATATTATGATTATTATGAAAATGATCATCTTTTTATGAAGAAATTCATCGTTTTTATGAAGAGTATCATCATTTTATGAAGAATATTATCATTATTATGAAAAGAGTCATCACTTTATGAAGAATATCATCCTTATTATGAAAAAAAATCGCATTGTTGTTATGAAGAATATCATCATTTTATGAAGGAAATGATCGTTATTATGAAGAATTCTAATATTTTTAAAGAATATCATATTTTTATGAAGGATGTCATCCTTATTACGAAAAATATTGTCATTATTATGAATATCATCACTAAAATGAAGAACGTTAGCATTATTATGAAAACATCATCATCAATATGATGAATATCATCATGACTATGAGAAATGTCATCATTATTATGAAAATTCATCATCAATATGATGAATTTTCATCATTATCATGAACAGTTTCTTCAGTATTATGAGTTTTTTTATCAATATTATGCGAAATATGGTCCTATTATGAGGAGTATCATAATTATTATGAAGAATATCAGCATAAGTATGATGCATATCATAATTTGTATCATCATTAGAACGAAGAATCGCCATTGTGATGCTGAATATCATTATAATTATGATAAATATCGTCATTGTAATGAATATCTACATCATAATCTCTGCAAACTATCTGTAGTATCCTGTCCCACTGGCAGGTATAATTAAGCCATTGAATCCTTCTCCTAATCGTATTAATACAATTAAAAGGTGTATAAAATACGCGACGAGTGCAAAAGACAGTACGTACCGAAGCTTCCCTGCTCGTAAGCCTTCATAATATACATTCATTAGTAATACGTATTAAAACAGGCGTACGTGAAGAAAACAAACGAGCTATTTACTTTATACAATAGTATAACATAAGATGTACAAATCTGTTAAAGATATAAATCGCTTCAATCGCTAAAAGCGGTATATTGGATAGCTTGTTTATACCAGTAAAAGGCGGCAAGGCCCAATGTTAACTATAGTGCCAGGCGACTAGATAAGGCCACCTTCTGTCAAATATCTTTGTGTCTCCTAAAGTTGACATTTGACGTATTATTTTAGCTTTCTTGTTCATTTTAGTGGTAGTCAAATTGAGATGTTTCGTCTTTGTGTAGGCTACGATTTTTGATCAGCGGATTACAAACCCTCTCATTGTTATCCGCTGACAAACATCGATGTTTTTTAAGAGAATAGTGAGAACAGAGCCACTGCGCGAACAGGGCGAGTTAAATCATTTCATTTGTGGGGTTGCTGACTGCATGTGTTGATGCTGTATCTATTTAACGGTCGTGGTCTGACATGAATATAAAGATTTAGCCCGGCTAACACATGAATTCAATTGGATGTTTAAATGTTAACCCTGTTCTGATAGTCCTCGACAAACTGGCATTCTTTTATCAGCGGGTATAAAGAATTTGTGAAAGTACTTGTAGGCTATAATATATAAATCTAACATGAAGTATCGTAGGGTTAATTCGCCACTGAGGAGTTAATCAGTGACTAATTTACGATCTGCTCGCGAGCCTGATATTGTTCACCATATCACTAGATACCACACATATTTGTAGCAAAACGAATGAAAAAGATCCTCATATAACAGAATACAAATAGAACGTCATAAGATTAAGAGCATGTTGGCGTTTAAAAGTCTCGATTAATTGATAATATGGAAATTCACATGTCGATTATTTATAAATTATGAAATTGTATTTACAAGAACGTCAAATAATTATATTATCATCAATATTGCCTTAAAACCAAGAAACCAAAGTCATAAGTAAGTAATATTTCCGTTTGACAAGCGTACCAAAACGAAACAAATGTTGCTTTTAACTTGAATGGTATTTTGTATTTATCTATTCAAATATAAAACTAAAGCGTTTATACAGAGGTTTGAACATTCATGGAAAACAGGTTATTAGGTTTATAGCTACGATAAGGTTAAGAGTTGGTACTATAGTCCTGCGTCTGTGTTAACCTGGAAATTGCACAAAACGTGTTAATGCATATGACACTCATCCTATGTAAAATGACTACGATTTGTTTGTCTGTTTGTTAGATTGGGGTTATACTTCTCACTCAAATGTAGTTCGCCTATAGTACGACTGATTGTCAGTTCTACAGTGTTCGTTGTTTACGGTGGAAAGGCGAAATGAAACTTCATTAATACCAAACCCGCAATTGACGGCGCTACATCGTGTGATTCATTCATATTCCTACAGTCGATGGACGGATTCGAACCCCTGGGCGGTACACCGAATAGGAGTAGTAGGCTGACGCGCTAACAACTAAACCACGCGCGGGCCGTGGCGTCATCTGTACTGGCAGCTACACGCATCATTATATACTCAGTCAAAAAAGAAACTTCACACTCGTAAATTTCTA
>JAVFBX010239962.1:0-10463 GCA_034783855.1 Mopalia kennerleyi | reverse complement strand
AAAGAATTTCACATATGTGGAAAAGAATTCAACATATGTAGAATAAAGGTAGAAGTGATAAAACGGCTTGCCATACCCGGGACATTTTTCGAAAGAAGACACATTCTTTGCTAAATAATCTGGGAAACGGTCCGTTATTTGCTGTTTTTCAAATTTATTCCCAAATACACAGCTAAGGAGGGCGAAACATTTGAATGCTTGAGAAATATGTCTATATTAAAACTCTGTTTCGGGTGACCGTACTACTTCTGTCTTACAAGTGATGGCTAATTAACTGGCAAATTAACACACCTGTTAGTTCTTAACTACCAATTCACCTGGACAAATCGGTATATGCTTGTTGGTAAATGATATTCAACAATAATCAATGAGCTCTTTGCATTAAAACATTTATTTGCTAGGGTTTTATTATCGGAATCTTTTTCGCTACGGTTGGTTGGAGCTTCCTGTTGCCCTGGTGCTATCAGAGCTAAAGAGGAACAGGAAGCCGATATGTTTGTATTGTAGGCCTGCTGTGAATGTCTCGTGATGTTTTTGTGTGTTGCCAGTGGTGTCGGGGTTGAATCCTTCACCCATTGGGCTGGCGCGCCGTTATGTTAGTGAAATACCCTTAAATACGGCGTTAAACGCCAATCAAGCACACAAACAAACAATATTTTCTCGTATAACCAACCCGATAAATCATTTCAGTCTTGTACCTTTTCCATGTTCGCGAGTATGGCGCGAAACATCAAGTCAGGAGAGGCACCCGGGACAGTGTATTTGATAAACCAGATAACGATTTTAAATCAAAGACAGGTAACTGTTGTCTGGTCTGTCCAATGGTGACCCTTCTCCCCCTGTAGATTTGTTACAGTTTGTTTGGGTTTTCTGTTATCTTATCGGAGTAGATCGTCTCTAACTCTAAACTCCATGTTGATGTTGACTGCCTCTGCGAGACGGTGTGTTGACCGTTTAACCCCAGTTATTGTTCAACAAATAGCTTTGTCGTCCGGATTACCTTGCTATATAAGTAAACACTGTCAGCTCTCTGCCAATATTCCCAGTAAACAAATGCATCTATTATGTAACACGTTGGAAGGATTTCAAACTGTAAAATAGGATGTCAAGGTTAACCACCATACTCTGGATTTTCAGCAATGTAAGCCACTGTTGTTCAAAGACCACTCATCTAGCTTTTATGGCAAGGGATTGGCTTACACAGAAGTAATTTAAGCCCTTGCCATTCAAGGTGGTTTTTGTCTGGTAAACGGATAGCAGAATACAAAACAAAGCATGCAGTTCACGAAGTCATTCCCTATTTCGTGATTGATTGGTGTTTTACACCGTGCTTAAGGTTATTTCACTTATATGATGGCGATGTATTCCAACAATAATTGACACTGGCACAACCAAGATGTCAAGCGTTTCCATAATGCCAGAAAGTTTATTTTCCTCCAGTACTAAGTGAAGACAGTGTTGCTACTCTTCAAACAAACTGCCCGTAGCCAGATATCCCTCGTGTTATGAAAGGCTTGATAGTGGATTTAACTGCGAAGCCTACTTAAAGGAGAAGACCACCCAAAAACCATATTTTATAAATAAGTTAAACATTTTGTGCGTAATACAATACATTAATTTCCAATGATCCAATGATCCAATGATAGATCAGTGAAGTCTGCTGTGCACAGAATTTGATGATTCAAGTGGGTAGGTGTTTCTCTTTAATGGATGATAACTAGAGTTATGATCGGGTTAGGAACATCAGAATTATTGTATTGCATTTGACTGAAAATGTTTTCCTTGTGAAGAAAACACGGTTTTGGGGTGGTCTTGTCCTTTAATGTTATAATAACACCCATATTACGATATGCTAAGACAATGGGCGAACAAAAGAACCATCGACTGTACAGACAATAGCAACAACAACAAAACCGGAAAATTACAGGACAGAAAAGAAAGACATGGCAACAAATTTTGTTCTTATTGCCACATTAATCTTGTTTCACCAGGACAACTGGAACCTTCTCATTGAGGTGCACTATACTGGCTTTATTATCATTGATGACGTTAAAGATAACCATTGATGGGTTGCCTGTACATGACGGGTAACGCGAGAAAGTATGAGAAAAGCCAATCATGCGCATAACTCTCCAACCTTCTCTCCAACCCCAGATCATTCATCGTTCTATTTTAAACCGCGTGCAATGGTTGGGTTGCTGTTGGATTCTCCATTCTTCACTGAGGAAAGAAAACGTTAACCGACTAGTCTGGAAACTGCGTCACCTGGTCAATGTTAGAAGATCTGGTATAAGATCATCTTGTCATGTCTAAATGCGACGCTATTGGAAAATCCGTTTGTGTCTTGCCCACATGTCACAGCGAGTTGCATTAGACCCATATGCAACTAAACACAACTAGCATTGAAATCTACATCTGCAGTACTCGGCAGTAACTAAACAACTATCATCGAAGTCGTGCAGAAGCAATTTTATTACCAGACCTCTGTGCGCGGTGATAAGTATTAATTCGTGTTGATCCGCATGGCAGCCGTCAAACACTTTACACAAGCAGGTGTGCTTTTGTCAAATTCACACCTGTTACTGACCACATGTAGTTTCCGTCGACCTGTAACTGATTCCTGGAACCAATTCGAACTAGATCGTACACACGTTTCGAAATGCTTTGAACACTCAGAGCTATTCTATTTGCTCTGCCCAGCCGCTTCGTGAAATTGTAAACTGAACTACTCATTTGATGTACTCTTGATGTGAATTCTTTCCAAATAAAAGAGAAAATCCAATAAATCTTTTTTTATTTGATTACAGTTTGCTCATTGTGAAGGATTCATTGTATCAGTGACAGATCTGTTCCCCAAATATCTCCGGGGAACCCCCAAAAAAGAAATATTCATTGCCGTGCTATGTACGTCGTGGTTTCTGGTGGGACTCAGCATGGTTACAGAGGTATGACATTGGTCTGGACGATGTCCTTGACGTGTGTTTGAAGATCGTGTGGAACACGATGTTAATGATATAAAACATTGTCTAGGTGTTGATAAACTTATGTAACTTTTGGTTGGAAATTCTGGACATTGGTATAAGAATATCATGTAGATTTATTTTCTTCTATTGATTATGTTCAAAGCGACTTTTCACTTAATTGTAACATGAGGCATCAATAACAACCTCCAACAATATATAGAGAGAAACGAAGAGTGGATAAACTGATGTTTTTCTTTTTCTTTAAAATCTTTGGTAGTTTAATTAATATTATTTCCTCGATTTCACAGGGAGGAGTGTATGTTCAGCAGATATTTGAATGGTATTGCGGAGGACGAATTCTACTGCTGATGGTATTCCTTCAATGTATAGGAATAGCTTACTTTTATGGTGAGTTCTAATTTCACAATCCAGAATCCGCGATAAAAGTTATGTCATAATGGGCAACGTATATAAAAGTAAGCGAGAGTACCGTGTTTGGTTTTATCGTCAGGGTTGATGTATAAGCCTGGCTCCTTCAATTACACAGGGGCCCGTGGTTCATAGGGCTGCTTGTCGGGCTACTGATTGTCTGTGAAGAACTTCATACAGCTTCGGGAATCTTTCTCCACGTTCACGTCAACAACCTAGATTGTATTATGTTGAGAACTTCTAACACAGCAGTAATAGTAGTCCTGCATGTTTTTATTATTATAGATTTTCCAGTTTGTAAGTTCCACATTATTGAATCCAATTTATTTACGGTTTGAAATTTACAAAATCAAAATTAATATTGATTTTTGTGTTTATTATTTATAAATGATGTTAAGACATTGGTGGGCTTTACGCCCCTTTCAGGAATGTATGTAGAACTTAATATAAAACGAAGATTAAAAAGGTCGGGATTAAATAAATGTCAACTTTGTTTTGTAGGGGTGAATAAATTTATAGACAATGTGGAATACATGCTGGGATATCGAATCGGTCCATACTTCAAAATTTGCTGGATGGTGGCTTCCCCGCTGTTTGCAATAGTAAGTAACTTCGATTGATTGATGGATTGACTAACAAAGGGTACATGGATTTTATTGTATTTAGAAGCTGGTCGGGATATTAATATAACAAGGCTTTGTGGATTTATCGACAAGCACAATTTTCGCACAGATAGTAGCACCGTTTTTAAGTTTGAAAATCAAACAGCTTGAAAATGGTGCTCGTATCTGCACTGAACCGTAGTTTGTCAATATATCCAAAAGTCGATTGGTTGATTGGTGTTTTATGCCGTACTATTTAGGTTATTTCACTTATATGACGGCGGTGTATTCCAATAACAATCGACACTCGCATTACCAAGATGTGAAGCATTTCCATAATGTTGGAAAGTTAATTTCCCTCCAGTGCTAAAAAAAGACAGCACTGCTACTCTTCAAAGAAACTGTCCATAGTCAGAGGGCTCCAGAAGGGTTCTTTAAAGGGTTTTCCCTTACCAAATCTACTGTGTTCCTCAATACGGTTCCGCTGTACGGGCCTCAAAAGCTTGTGGTTCTTCAATGTGTTCTCTCTGAATCTGTGTTTTGTGTTTCTCAATAAGGTCCGACTGTCCTTAGTAGCTTGTGTTTCTTCAAATTGATCGCTCCGTGGTTCAGAAGTTTGTCTTCCTCTCGCTCGCTCGCTGATTCACCGAATGCGTTTCAAAGTTGTCTCGGTGTGTCCCAGTGGATTGGATTTTGTCAAAGGGGTTTTTCGCGCACGTGGATTGTATTATGCGCCCCGACTAAGTGGACTGATTCTCAGGATGTCGCTCTGTAACCCTATATAAACTGTGGATCATTTTAATACGCATTGACCAGCTGATTTTCAATCGAAATACTTCACAGGTTCATCCCTCAGTTAATAACGGGTTTTTTTTTAATTGCAGATTCTTTTCATATTGGATATTGTAATGTATCCAGAAATGACATATAAGCGGAAGTCTGGCGTGTATTACTATCCGGAATGGGCTCGCGGAGTCGGATGGTTTATTTCTGGTGTTCCGTTACTCTTTATCCCCGGTGTCGCCATCTGGCGGATGTATAATGTTGGCGGAAGTCTAAGGAAGGTAAGAAATGTTGATTTAAACAAGGTATAGTGTACGATGTTCAGGTGCTGTTTACTCTTTGTCACGGAATTGACAATGTAGAATTTAATATACATGGAAGGAATATGGGTACGTTTTAGATTATCTGTTATTCTCTTCCTGTGATACCAGAAGGGAGACAATGCATCATCGATCATTTTATTTAGTTTGCTTGTAACTTGCGTTTTCCATTTTGCCACGAACGATAGCTACATTTATATTTCAAGTTTATACAGATTACGAATATTGCAGCATGCAGATACGTTATATCTGTTATTCGTCGCGTTATCAATGCACCAAAACCTCAGGATAGGTCCGTCATATGGCAGGATTGCAAACCTTGCGCTTCTCTTTGCGCAGAGCAAATTAGATTGGTCCAGTATCCCGATATAATGTACGAATTAATAATACTCTTAAAACTTGTACAAATAGCTCACTGTTCCGATTATACCATAACTAATTTGCGACCATTGTTCTTTCGTCACTCAATAATCCACATGTATTGAACAATCAAATCAAATAGTTAAGAAATCTTAAATAAATACCCTTATACCTCAACATTACATGGGCCAGATCAAGCTCAATTGTGTTTTATTGCCGCCGTTCAGAACTTATACAGAACAAACTATTTTGTTTATAAATGTTATAATTTTGGAAAATAAAGAAGTTAATTCAATTCAAATAGACATGTTTAGACTGGACCACGTGTAGATTATTAACTTGGTAACAGTCGCTCTCGGAACTTTAACCAGTTAGCCTCCTTATAGTCCGTCATAGTCATCACATAATATATATCTTAAATACCCTTCTGATAATAGAAATCCGACTATAAATTAAATTGTTGTAACAAATACTAGATTGTTTCGATTCTAAAAAAGAGTGTGGCGGAGTCAGGTAGTTATTTTCGTCTATTGTTAAGAGATTGCTAATAGGGGTGATATCATTTTGGAGAAAAGAATGCAAGGATCGTATTTGGATCGAGCTCCAGTTGAGACATGCAGAGTTCCCTTCCTTAATCTAAATTTGTAACAGATATATCATACAACCTATCTCTGCGAGCGGTTAAACAATTTGATAGAATAGTATTTTCGTTATTTTGGGATAAAATGATAGACTTGAAATTATGGATTGTTTGTTTGAGTGGGATTTAACGTCGCACTCAAGGGTAGTTCACTTGTATGACAACGTGCCAGCCCAATGGGTGAAGGAAATCACCCTCGACACCACTGGCAACAAACAAAGCCAAGACGGGCCAAATACAGGACAACAACAGGACACAAATACAGGACAACAACAGGACACAATACAGACACCACAAACAGATCGGCTTCCTGTTCCCCTTTAGCTCTGAGAGCACCAGACTAACATGAAACTCCCTCCAACCACCCGCTAAAATTATGGACGACCCTGTGTTAGTGTGATTTATCTAATATATCTCATATTTCGTTTCAGCGATTCCGGTTTTTGCTGAAGCCCCAGTTCGACGACGTACAGACGAGCCGTTCCCTGAGACGCGTGGGAGAATCCAAACCAGACCAGGAGCTGGAGTTGACCGGATTTACAGCCAAATCCTGATCAGTCAACCACACAGGACTCTCACGAATTTTGGATCTGGAAATGTATATTCTGACGGCAACATATGTATTTAATTAACACACATAAATAATATCACTTTCGTCTACGAAGGTTTGCATTTAACGAGACGCCTAATCACATGGAGCCAATTTTGACACTATCTTTGTATGACTTATTGGGTTCGATGGATGAATGTTGATTCTAGCGCCGTTCTGAAGCGCAAAGCTATTTCACTTTTATGTCAGCGGTATATTTATTCGAGCAGTAAATAGCCGCATTAACACATTGGCCGAATATAAAGTGTCTGGCTCTCTGGGAAACAAAATTTCCTCCTTATCCCCTTTCGGTTTGATTGAAGGATTTCTGCCGAGAAAATATGATTACTAAACAAAGGGAGATAATCTGTACTTACAGTTAACATGGGAGACTACTCTCAAATGCGTTTTGGTTTTTGGCAATAAGAGATATCATCAGTGCCTTTATACATGTTAATGAAAATAGGTTGTGGATGGGTTGTGTATTTAATGGCGCCAAAATCTATGTTACATATCAGTATTTAAACACAACTCAGGATATCCGTGATATTCGGTACCGGTTATGTGTGATATTTCCGGAAAATTTGTTTAGCACCGATAATTTCCATATTAAAGAAAAACAATTATTTCCATTTTAATTTAACTACTGGGTGTGATCATTTGAAACTAAGCGTTCTATGAACAAGTGGTTTTAGTATAGCTTATTCCATCGTTATAATAATTCACACCATTAATTTCATGCCACGGATGATGGGCACAGACTAGTGTGGCCGCTTTGGCGCATCTCGCGTCGGGAAAGAAGCTTTGTGTTGCCCTGGTGTTCTCTGAGCTAAGGGACAACACACAACCGATCTGTTGCTCGATATTTTATATTGAATCTCGTGATTTTCCAGTCCTTGCTTTGTGTGGTTGAAAATTGAGTCGACCGGTGATTTTCTTCAATCATTGAGATAGCAGTCCGTCGTATTAGTAAAACAACCAAAAGAACAACGAAAAACCCCAATCAAACAAACAAATATAATTCCCGGTTATTTTAGACTAAAAGTTATCTATTCTTGGCATGTGGCCAGAATTAGACGGTACAATTAGGTCCAGGCCGAGAACACCGTGCCAGTTCGTCTGCGACATTACACTCAGGCTATGGAAATACTTTGAACATCCCACCGCCAAAACACGTCTTGATCATTCCCAACAATATACATAGCTCTCTTTGCCTCCGAATCATTCTATCTGTAACTTTTGCATGATATATTTTTGGTGTAATTGGATGTAGTTATTTCACTTTTTTACGTGTACTTATTTGATTTTCTGCCAGTGTTATACAATCTCAGTCTGTGGACAAACAGACCTAATTACTACTAGAATGATGGTAAATATACAGTATACATTTGTAACTTGTTAATTGTTTTAATCTTATTGTGATGTGTCAAGCACTCTAAAATAATTACTTTTGATGTTAAACTCCTTTTCTTTCGATAATTAAAATAAATAACGTTATGTTTATGTTTCGTCCTTTTAGTCACCCTAGTTGGTTTTGTAATGTATTCAGTAACAAAAAATAAATAATAATATACGTTTTATATAGTTTGTTTAATCGTTCTTTATTACCTTACCGTGTTGTAAATAAGTTACTTGTCTATGTGCTGATATAACGTGCTTGTCGTCATCCACAACGATTACAGATCAATCGCCTACTGAAACAAAAAATAATTTAATGGAGAGAGGAATTATTTAATTATGAACTTGTGCTCAATATTAAGAGTTACACTGGAGGTCCGTGTCCTGTGATTGTGAGCAGTCAGTGTACTGGGACAGAGAGCGGAGTCCGTGTACCGGGATAGTCAGTGGGGCCCGAGTATAGTGGCATGAAGCGGTGTCCGTGTACTGTGACAGGGAGCGATGTCCGTGCACTGTAACAGGAAGCGGCATCCCTGTACTGTGACAGGGAGCGGCGTCTGTGTATTGTGACAGTGAAGGGCGTCCTTGTACTGTGACGGGGAGCAGGGTCAGTGTACTTTGCAATCTAATCATAAATTGTCCGTACCTACCATGCCGACCCAAAGATTCAGTGCTGGTCGCCATGACAATTACGATGCACTAGGGTAAGATTGCTTTGTCGAACAGGATCCTGGTACTGTGCAACGATGGGATTTGTGAGTATTGTGAAAGGTACACGGGGCTGTATTTGACCGATGTAGCTGTACGAGTATTGGGACGGATGTGTTGGTATTGTAACATGGTATCTGATTGATTGATTGTTTGATTGATTGGTGTTTTATGCCCTGCTTTAGGGTATTTCACTTATATGACGGCGGTGTATTCCAACAATAATAAGCAATTCCATCATGTTGTAAAGTTAATTTTCCTCAAGTGCAGCGGCAAATGTCTTAATTCAGGGAAAGGTAGACTGATGCAGAAAAGAGTTGACGGTTTTTAAGTAATTTGTGGTCAAGCATTACGCTCAAACCTGGGAAACCCCACCAACATGTGTAAAACTACAATGACCATTATGAAGCACCATGCAAGTACGACCAAAAGACCTCAACATGAAGGATGTCACATTGGACAGAACAGCTGGTGCACGTGGCAACGCCATGAAGCCAACGGAAGTGTCGTCTACCGTGCACCAAAATACCAACTCACACCTGGAATCCTTGACGAGATTAGGCCAATCTTTGAAGATCTTTCTCACCGAAGACTACTGAAGGATTTACACAGAGCTCAAAGGAATCCCCAAACCACATGATCTGGCCCATGGTACCAAAATTGTCTCTAAATGTTAAAAAGACTTAATAATTAATGAGTTACCCCCTACAAAAATGTCTTATTTTTTTCCAAATCACTATCACTGTTATAAAGCGCATTCAAAATGTACTTAAAACAATGTAACTTATAATGTAATATTCTTCGATCTTCCCTTTTTATACTATCCAATATACAAACACCTATCCGACACATCTCAACTCTTGTTATTTTAAAAAACGTGTTATACGCATCATTCTCCTTTCGTCAAGACCTAGTCACAGTGCCACGCTCTCTGGAAATATGAAAATACTCCAACCTGACTTTTTGAAATCTTTCCTCGTTAAGAAAAAATCTATGCGTGCGCCTTGTTACCTCCCTTCTTTCAATGTGTTATTTCAAACGACAATCAGACGTCTATACCACTGCAACTCGTAATGCTGTTAAACGATAAGGTATAGGCCCCTATAGACACTTTGATATCTCCAACCTTTCCCTACACACGCTACGAATTGCTATTCCCAGGGAATGGAACAAATTCCCATCTTCTTAAAATCAAGTCCGTTACTCTGGCTTTTTAATTATAAACCAAAAGACCATTTATTCGACAAGACCAAGCAATAACGCAGTTTGTGGCAAGTTTTTTAGGTCAAAGAACTATGCATCAATAATTTATCTGTAGTTTGTTCTATCTGCTTGACTTACTTTGATGCTACTGGGATATAACAAGTCCATATTGTAAGATGCATATATACTCTGTCAAACAAGAAAAGCATAGGTGAAATGTCACAAGAAAGTGTTGACTTTTTTTAAAAATATCGTTTCTTGTGTACAATGGCCATGGATGATTATGGTTCTCAGTGCTTCTGGAATGGGACAACATGGCCAACTACACTGAAAAAAAATTAACACACGTTGTGGCGCGTTGGGGAAAATACTGGGGTGGTGATGGGTATTCAAAGCTGCAATTCTGGCAATGATGTGCCTTTCCCATTTCACTGTACACGAGTTACAACATGCCGAGACTTAACCTTG
>JAVFBX010239951.1:0-10463 GCA_034783855.1 Mopalia kennerleyi | reverse complement strand
ATGAAAATGGAAATTAATGTATTGTATTACACACAAAAAGTTTTACTTATTTATAGAATATGTTTTTTGGGTGGTCTGCTCCTTTAATACGGTGGAAAACTTCATAGCCCAACACAAACTGACCAGCTTTGTGTTGCCCCTAATAGCTCTGAGAGAACCAAGGCGGTCTAAGGGCACAGGAACCTCCTTCACAAATGCCCAATTTGAGTTCTAATTATTATCTAAGATTGATTGATTGGCTTTTTACGCCATGCTTAAGGGTATTTCACTTATATGACGGCTGTGTATTGCAACAGTAATGGACACTACTAACACAGCCAAGATGTTAAGCGTTTCTTTAAAGTTGGAAAGTTAAATTTCCAGTATGGCACATTATCTAAGAAGGTGAAGTGATACAAGAATTACTACTTACAGAGATGGGGGAGTCTGGAGGCTCAAAGTTGGGCGCGTCCTCACATAGTCGGTGACAGAGTTGAGCATACAAAGTACTGTATTTGGGTTCTTCTAAAGCTTTCTCAAAAATCTACAAAAACAATAACATGAATAATTAACATCAACTGTATTCCAGTGCAATCAGTTGTAAATTGAAATGTAAAAACACATTTTGATAGGGTTCCTAAGGCACCTAACATTTATCAAGGGTTGGTAGAAGTTGCATCTATGGCTGCTTAGTGGTATGTAGATTGGATCAAATACTCAATTCTGACATGAAAATATTTAATTTTTTCTTATTTTTCCAAAGATTTACTGAATAATTGGCGACCGACTAGTGCAACTCAAAATGACAAATAAAAGTTTTCAGTTGTCCTATTCTTTGGATCATCATATACTTATAAATCAATAATCATTAATAAGATTTTTTTTAAAAAGGGAGGGAAAACTTCATGAAATGACCCAGGATAATTTTACTAGACTAGAAATAAGCCTGCGATATGTCATTAAACATCTATTGGGTTTTATTAGATACTTAGGACAATTTTGAAAAGGGAGATAGCTTTGTAAATTTGTTTTCCTATAAATTCCAACATTTGTAATTCTGTGTGGCCATGCTATGGACATATTCTCTAAATGATAGTGTAGAAAAATAGATCATTTAAAGGGGGATAACTCTTAATGCAATACAGTTTACCTCCATTACATTCTAAGTGTTCACAAACTCATAACTTTGCATCATAATTCAAAACTTAGTTTGTTTGATTTGTATGTTTGATTGGGGTTTAACGTTATACTCAAGGGTATTTCACTTATATGATGACGGATTGTCCACTTCACACTTTTCCTTGCCTAATTACGGCGGAAAACCGAGAAGAAACCTTGTAAAACCCACCCCCGTGATTGCTGGAGCCACATTGTGTGACTCACTCACACACCTGAGGGTCGACAGACGGATTGAAAACTTAAGAGATTCAGAGTGGTTTAGATCTTTAGCTATAGTGTTAACTGTAGGAAAGCCGTACAAAAGATGAATGGACGTAAGTACATGGCAACGACAATACCCCTAGGTAAATTATTTCCTGGAGGGGTAAAAAAAAAAAAATGCAGCTCACCAATAAAATAATTCCTTTAAGGATGACTTGTGACTCAATTCCCACATTTAGGAGTTCAAGACTCAACTTGTCAAACTTATCTGGGGTCAGCTTATTGAGGATTCTGAAAACACAATGAAGAAAACCATTAAAAACTTTTCTCTTAATTCATTTAAATTTTCAGTTACTATTAATTTATGTTTTGTTTGACGAGCACAGGTGATACTAGAACTACTCATCCAGCCATTTCGTAAACCATTGGTTTTTGATGGATTGATTAATGTTTTACGCCACATTCAGCGGCATTTCCACTGATTTTTATGAGAGGATTTGTTTGTTTGATCAGCGCTAAGGCTACATAAGATTATTCCACTTATATGATAGTGTAGTAAGTGTACCAGCTCAACGTGCCACCGGCAACAAACAGAGACTACACAGAACTACCACATGATACAATACAATAACTGGATGCTTAGGAAGCATAGTTTAATACTGTAAGAAAATCCATCCATGCATTTTAAAGATACAGATTGTTATCTTTTGAACAGAGTACTCACCCTCTTACTCTACGGAATACATTATCATTTTTCTCTTTGGAGGAGGAGACATCTCGTTTCACACAACTTGGAGGAATCCATTTTGATTTGGATGCTGAGGGAGGGGCACTAAGCCCTGAGACTTGGGGTGGTCTCTCGTCCCTGAAAATTAACAAAATTTATTAATTGCGGTTCAGGTAAGTTATTTATTTTAAAAAGTATTATAGGAAAATGACTGAATGACACGTCACAAACCACACTCGACATAACTAGCAACAAACAAAGTCAAGACGAGACAAACTGGCCCTTTTTTTTCACGCAAACGGTCATTCAGGTTACGTGGAGGTTACGCAAAGGAAAATTCACCCGAACGGTCACCGTTCACCTAAACCTAAGACCATTCACTGTAGGTCTACAAGGTGTGTACAGTGTATGTACTATACAAGCTCCAAGCTGTAGCAACACAAGGATTTTAATACGCTGTCAGAAATATTTGCTATGTTAGACTCACTATAATCTAACTTTATTTTACTATGAACCGTTTTTTGCATCACTTATGCCGTAAATTTGAAGAAAAACCCCAATTGTTTTAGTAATGAAAAGTGTACCACAGAGATTGATAAACAGCGCGAAATAGAAAGCTAGGCTATGTTAGCTGTGACCTGGTAGGCTGGCTCCGGCTCGACAGCCAATCAAAGGCGCCGTTAGGCTCTATTGTCTTCTTTAGATCTATCTCAGCTCATGTTGTTGAAAGCGTTGACAGTTCACAATAAACAAAATCCTACTGAATTTATTTGGAGAACTTTTTTTATATCAATATTATTTTTTCGTGGAGGATTATTTCATAAAAATTATTTAAAGCTGATTAATTTAACCCAGATTTTGTATGGAGAGCCTAGCATTATAGCCAAAATGTTTCAAGGGAGATAATTACGACTCCTTAGTCTCGCATTAAGTTTTGTTAAGAATTGTCAATTGTCTTGATGCTTTGAACGATTTCAAGTGAGCCCTTTTTTAAATAAAGACAGTTAAACTATGACAATGTTTGACACACTGGTATTTATAAGGCCAAGACCTTTACTCATAACAAAAAAATATTGCATACCGTCCTCCTGTGTGTGGAGAAGCACCACCCTTTGCCGTCTTTCCGTCCAGTATGCTACTAGTGTTATTTCACACCACGTAACAAAATGTGGGAAATGGGGAAAAATAAAAGGTTATCTGATTTTGAAGCCAGTCAGTTTTCAGTCTGAAAAATAAAATCAAACAAAACATATCAACTGACAGTAGTAATATAAGGAACCAGTGATCCTAAGGTTACAATAATAATAGGATCTCATGAATCACGAAATTTCCAAGTCCAGATGCCAGGGGAACAAGTCTTAACCGGTTAACTCAAGGTTTGCGAGGCCCAGCAACACAAACTGATAAATGTTATGTTTTTCAATGACATTTTATGACAAAAAACACGCTTTAAACAAAACAAATCTATGGTTATATTGTTTAGAATACATAAATGATGAAACCAGCTGTTTTACAATACTCAAAGAACACAGGGCAAATCATTCAAAAGCCAAATCATCCATTAGCTTGGTAGGTCCACTTTTCTAACAGGTTTGGCCAAGTCGTCCAGACATTTAGTCAAATCATCCATATGCTCAATTTTTAAAAAGGTTTTTCAATTTCAAAATTCATTAACTTCTGATTTTGATGTATCTCTAAATTCAGAATATATATAAAAAGTGGAAAACAATTAAGGTCAAGAGTATCCTTAAGGAATGATCGATCACAGCAGGGATATACCTGTCTATTAAAAACTAAAGTAGGGTCCTATTCACATTTTTGAGTGTCTAGAATCTTGTGTATAATTAAAGGCTTTCTCTACGGTAAAGTGGTAATTTTCAAACAAACTAGTTTACTAACACTGGTTTGATTGATTGATGTTTTATGCCGCGTTTAAGTGTATTTCACGTATATGATGATGGTGTTTTCCAACAATAATTGACACTAGCACAATCAAGATGTGAAGCACTTCCATGATGTTGGAAAATTAATTTTCCTCCAGAGCTAGTAAAGACAGTATTGCTACTCTTGAAACAAACTACCCTTAGCCAAAGAGCCGGCATTGCCTTCTATGGAACTAAAAAGAAAGGGTTTGAGGGAACATAATTGTAATTTTCAAGTTATTGCAAAAAATGGCTAGTATGTGTTCGGTTCCCTTAAAAGCTGACTGCAATACTGTTTTGTACACGGAACCAAGATATTTTACATGTCAAACGTGATCATCAATCGCCCTTTAAATTAATTAAAATGTGGGAATATGATTCAAAAAGAAGTTGTCGAATCGCCATTCTATCTGATTTGATGTGAATAAAGATTTGGAATCCTGGCAGTAGGGCCAGAACTAGATTTTTGTTTTTACACACAAAAAGGCAAGTTCACCCCACAAAAAGATACAGAATTGACTAAAGATGGGGATATACCTGTATTACACCAGTTGTTCTACGAAATAAAAGCGTTATCAATCTTCCTTCAGCTCCGATACAAAGCGAATAGGCTACATATTTGGGCTTCAAATCTGTAGGGCTAGCTATAAAATTGTTTGTTGGTTACATTCTGCCCAAACATTCCAGGGGAATCCCCTTTCTAACCGCTCCACAGTCTATTGACAACGAAATTATTAAATGATAAGGTGACCTAATGTTAGGGTGATTATGTCTAAGGCTTTGGGCCATTTGACTATGCTATGGACGAATTTTCTTTGACGATTTGACAAGGCCTATAGGCCTATCCCTTCTCGACAAGGGGAGAGAAAATCTTTTGTTTCAACTTTCATGGTAACTAACAGGAGTACAACAAATGAGATTTAGTATTTCATACCCAGATCGAAATACCTGATCCACAATACACATAAATGAATAATGAACTCGATGATGGTGGGCAACGTAGAATCGGTGGAAGAAAATATTTTCACAATCATCAGAAAGTCTTTGAAAAATGCCTTATGACTCAATGATTCAATCACTCGGAGATTTGCCGGAAATAACTAAAACCTTAAACGAAATTGAGATTTAACTGTTAAATTCAGTTCAAATATCAGTACAGATTAATATGGAGTAGAAATGTATCAAATCTATCGGACTCATTTTTACCCAAATCGACGAACAGTCTATTACGTACCAAATATTATCCACAGACTATGTACAAAAATTGCGACAAATATCCACAAACCCGTCCCTTTATCTACTTCCGGTGCGGGGATTCTGGGAAAAATGGGTATGAAATATTTCATAATCAAACAAGAATCTAAAAAATTCCTTTTCAATCGGTATTTTGGAAATTAAAACAAACATGTTCAACGCAAATAAAGCTAACATATCAACTGGAAGCGAAAATAAACATGTTTTTATTAATAAAGACTCGTACATTTAGTGTGTGCAATGTGGGGGATGCCAAACATGCGTTTTGTGCCTATTCAAATAAATAATATCTTTATAATGATTATGATTAACTCATTCACCTGGTTGTAAGCTATATTCAATTAACAAGTCAAATATACAATGTGAACAAACCACACAACATTTCTTCTGCGATTTTGCGATTTGAATATTTCCTCTTTTTGTTTTAGTTATTTCAACTTTTATTTTATAAGATATTATATACAACTATTTAATTTGCATGAGTTTTGTTAAATTAGATCAAATATGTACACACCATTTACTGGAATTGACATCAAATAAACTAAGAGAGGCATTTTATTCCTTTATTTTACATTTGATTAAAATGTTAATTTTACTGAAATGCCTCAAAACACTGAATATAAGTCAGGGTTGTCTGCTCTTAGCAAACGTTAAACGATTCGGTCGACAGAGGGCTTTCACAAAGAGGCCCTGTACTCTGGATTTCCAGAAATTTTTTTAGCATAGAATGACAAATGGTTCGTATTTACTCTGATTAAAACGTTTAGTTTGTTTTATTTTGAAACAAAATGTTAGAAAATGTACTCCAAAGCTGAACTATCTAAGTTTTAGCCAGCATAACATAAGTACTGAGAACGGTTAAATTTGTATGTACAAATATCCATTTTTTGGGTTCCATTACTAAGAGCAGTGCATGGCGGTCTAGCAGAGTGAGGATTTTTGGGTAAGTTTTCCCAGTGTTCCTTGTACTTTGGCGGAATTTAAGAGCTGACGAGTGTAACGAGAAACTAGCTGTCACTTTCCGTCAAAATGCTGCGTTTAAGACTGAATATAGTCGATTTGGGTTTGACAGGAGATGTAATATTTCTTGAACAAAACCCTGAAAAGTTTATAATAGCCTCTAATGTCTATATTCTGATTCAATATGGAGACGGAAGGCTTGGCCCGAAGAACTGGTTTACTGAACATTGCCGACATAACAACATTGACAACATCCACACGGATGATATCCATTTCAATCGTTGTAAATGCATTCGTGCTACCAACGAAAAATGGCGTAATCATTCAGAATAAAAAGGATCAAATAAATCAGACCAATGTAATTACAAACAAATAAAACTATAAAACAGGTTGAATGTAGGTCATTCAACTAGCCTACATACAACGTACATACACATTATTTATATCATAGTAGGCCTACATGTATATTCAAGGAAAATAAATTTTTACATCCTGCTTGGATTTAACAATACTTGTACCAAATAAACTTTGTATTTTCTGGGCGATACAACCGAAATAGTTTTCTTGTTTTCGATGAGTTAATTGATCAAGTATTTAAAGTTTTACCAGTTGGCCCATTTTCGCGAGCCAAGAGTTTAATTCTGAGCTACTCTGCATTACAACCCTTGGCAGATTATTTGCATATAACCTGACTTGGCTTCCAAGCGATTGATTGGATGTGTGGGAACTTCTAAGCAACCAATAAAATGTGGTACGAGAGGACTCTGCGATAGTTAATAATGAAAATGGGTGAAGTGTTGTCAAAAAAAGGATATGTTTGGGGAATTCAACCAACTCCATGGGAGTATTGCATATGTACCCACACCTACTGACACCAACTCTCCATACTCTCCATGATTACGCCAATAGTGCTTTACAAAGTTATACAAAATTTGTTAAAACTAGAGTATAACATTCAACATTATGTTAACAGTGTTTTTACTCGAAACTTAGTCATTTTATCTGCCAGGGGGCATAGCTGTAATTCTTTTCATACGTGATTAATCAGCCATAGTTTACGACTGTAATGCAGAGTAGCTCGGAATAAAACTCTTGGCTTGAGATTTACTCTCAGTAGGGCAAGGAACAGTATGAAGTGGACAACCTGTCATATAAGTGAAATACCGTTGAGTACGACGTTAAACTCCAATCAAACGAATAAACAAATCCTAAATTAAGTTTGCCTAACCATGGGGAGACCCCTTTCTGTCTGTCTTTCCTAAAACACAGGCCTGTTAACAGAAAGGTATACTACATCCTTGTTGGAGTTGTCAATGATGAAAAGTAAAATGTGATTACCTCTTGCTATTGGGGAAGTTATGTACAAATGTGTTCTGTCCAGGTTAATCATCGCTAAATGTAGGAAAGGAAAGTTCCCCTCTGGCTAAGTGCAGTTTGTTTGAAGAGTAGCACTGGAGGAATATTAACTTTCCAACAATATGGCAACATATCACATCTTGGTTGTGCTAATGTCAATTATTGTTGGAATACACTGCCCTCGTGGAGTCTTATAAGTAAAATACCGTTAAGCACGGCGCAAGACACCAATCAATCAATCCAGTGATTGATATATTCTACAGGTATGAGAGTTCGTAACTTTTGTCAGCCATGCAAAAGTGTACAGCAATTGCAGCATGTATATAAACTACTCACAAAAAGTTAAGGATCACTTGCACCCAAAGTCATAACTTTCGGAAGAAAGAAGTTAATGCGTTGAAGTTTTGCAAACATTTAATTCAATGCCCACTTACAGCTGACCAGGAATTCATACCAATTTGGCTGGACTGAGACATGGATGACAGTTGAGAATTGAGTTTATCACTCACCTGTTTTTGTGAGTAGTTTATGTTAAATACCCTAAATACCCGTAAGTACGTGTCCCCCCCCCCCCTCCTCTTAAAATATATAATCATGGTTATATATTAAAGAATGCTTATGTTTATTTATTTTGTAGATTAAACTAATTTGAGTAATGGATGATCATGGGATACATGTTCAAGTGCCGGAAAGTGTTCTAACGTCAGATGTAACAGTTTCCTTGGCATCTGCTGTGGCTGATTCCTTACCGTTGCCAGGTAACCATGGTGACGGACCAGATAATGACCTATCAGCCATGGAGAGTTTGGACGAGACGGACCATGACAAGCCGACTGTTTTATATGAAGAAGAATCAGAAGTGGTGCCTTTAACAAATGGAAATCCGAATGAAGTGATAAGAATGCTGTTACAACCCCAAGAGGTATTATTCATGTTGCAGAGGCGGGCAGTTGGAGGGTGCTTCTTGTCACCCTTGTGGTCTCCAATCAAACGGCCAACTACAGGCCTGTGCTGTAATCTTTTCCGTAGTAACAATGCCAATTTAGATGACCACTGCAAACAATTTGGGAAACCTATAAATTGGTCCTCCTAAAATAAGTTTGCATAACTATGGGAAAACCCGCTTTAGTCCGTTCTCCCTAACAGCGCAGACCTGAACTAAAAGAAAACTGTGGCTTGAGTAAGGCATTAAATCTCTTTATAAGTGAAGTACAGGTACCATTGAGCTTGGACGTAACCACAAATTGATCTATGCATGTATTTAAAATAAAAATGAAGATCAACTGAAGCCGTATTGGACAAAAATTTGTTAAAAGTAAGTAACACTGTTTTCACCGACAATAACAATTCTATAATTTCTTTTATTTATCTATCTCGTCATTAAAGTGAAATACCCTTGAGTACCACGTTAAACCCAAATCAAACAACAAACGATCTTTATTTATCTTGTTTACAGGGTGTATCAGATGAGGGCGTGAGTTCTAACCTTGACCTTCCTGACACTTCAATCTTAACACAGAATCAGCAGGGTCCAATGCAGGCTGTTACGTTAGCTGATGGATCCACAGCATACATTCAACATAAAAAAGGCAAGCAATAAATATGGGATGCCTTTAAGTGGCATTTAGAGTACTGGATGAACCAGGATCATGGATGTGAATTTCAGGGCATTGTAATCACTTTACTATTCATTCCTCTGCTTAATAATAATAATAATAATAATAAGGCTTTATTTCAGACAGAAAAGTCCATATGAACATACACAAAAACAATTGGGAGAGTGGTTTCATTGAACTAGAGTTACAAATCAGTAAAGTGATTCTTGCCACATGGCAAACAATTTCGAGGACAACAATAAATCACTTTGTGCAATTGTGACAACTGTGGAGCAGTTACAGGAGAGGAGTCGATTCCTGAAATTAAACATTGATTATCTGATAAGCTCACAAAAGGAAGGGACGCTTTTAATCCCAAACATAAAGCTTGCGCTGCAATCACGGCGATAACATAAGAGCCACCTGAAGACATTGTTGTAAGTAACTCGTAAGCTGTCCATAGTTCTCTTTCGATAAGTACACCACAGCTGACAACAATATAAATTTCCTTTTGTAAATTTTTTTGCTTCCCGTACTTCTGTATAAGTTTCCCGTGTTTCTTTATCTGTTTCCCATATTTCTTTATTTGTTTCCCGTGTTTCTTTATTTGTTTCCCGTATTTCCTTATTTGTTTCCCGTATTTTTTTTATTTGTATACCGTGTTTCTTTATTTGTTTCCCGTATTTCTTTATTTGTTTCCCGTATTTCTTTATTTGTTACCCGTGTTTCTTTATTTGTTTCCCGTATTTCTTTATTTGTTTCCCGTATTTCTTTAATTGTTTCCCGTGATTTTTAGTTGTTTCCCGTCTTTCTTTATTTGTTTCCCTTATTTCTTTATTTGTTTCCCGTCTTTCTTTATTTGTTTCCTTTATTTCTTTATTTGTTTCCCGTATTTTTTTTTATTTGCTTCCCGTATTTCTTTATTTTCTTCCGGTATTTCTTTATTTGTTTCCCGTGTTTCTTTATTTGTTTCCCATATTTCTTTATTTGCTTCCCGTATTTCTTTATTTGTTTCCCGTATTTGTTTATTTGTTTCCCGTGTTTCTTCATTTGTTTCCTGTATTTCTTTATTTGTTTCCCGTATTTCTTTATTTTGTTTCTGGTATTTCTTTATTTAATAATAATAATAATAATAATAATAATAATAATAAGGCTTTATTTCAGACAGAAAAGTCCATATGAACATAAACGAAAACAATTGGGAGAGTGGTTACATTGAACTAGAGTTACAAATCAGTAAAGTGATTCTTGCCACATGGCAAACAATTTCGAGGACAACAATAAATCACT
>JAVFBX010239940.1:0-10463 GCA_034783855.1 Mopalia kennerleyi | reverse complement strand
AATACAATACACAAATTAATAAAATAATGTATTACTTCTAATGGTCAGTGTCGTACTCTTAAATTGCTAACATTGTACCGGTAGCCTACATCAGCAGACCAACTCCGTTTAAGCCTGTTTGGTACCATCTTCCGGAGGCAAGACGGAAAAGAAGATCGTCGCATTAAGCCTCTCTTCCTTTCGTACTCCCGAAACAAGCCGCGGCGGAAAAAAAGTTTGTTGCAGTAAGCATCTCTTCCTTTCGTATCTTGCTTTCATAGACGAAAAACCTGAGATAACTAGACTCTACAACAGCTACTTTCAGATTACCTCTCTTTTTGTCGTATTCCAATACGACTAACACAGCATCAGATTCGCTCGTCTCCATATACTGGAATATCAAAATCTTGTACCTTAAATGTAAACCCATTATAGCAGACAAGGCCAAACAAATCTAAACGACCTACCGGTTAAGGCTAAACTGTCATTCGTGGATATATTCAATGGTGCATTTCAATTTCTTTGAAATAACAGTTTGGATGTTGATTTATTCTTAACCTTTACCGAATATCTTTGCTGCATATATATCACATGCGATCTATACCATGTACATGGTCAACATCTTCTCTCGAGACGTGTGTATGTTACCCAAAACAACTCGAGACTAAGATCTATTTAGAAACTTGTCTCTGTGGGATTATCTAGAACATGATAAACTACACTCATCCAATTTAATAAATCAACACTCTGTGCCACTGTAGTTACTTCAAGGAATATATATGATTGGTAACATTATAACGTTGCCACACTAATAAATAATGTTATAATGAGCTGATTATACAAAATCTTACTTTTTAAAAGACTTCAGCAAAGCCCATGCTCCCAAAATTGATTTCGCTTATCTATGTTTTATATCAATAGGTTAAATTCGCCATTATTATATATTTTCCAGCATTTGCTGTGTATATTAATACGCATTTTCTTCTTTTTTTTTTTTTTTCATTTGCGTTGGCAAACAAATTACCGTAGTCAATATGTCTGACTAAATTTCAAGTCGTGTAACATTGGCTTAAAAATTCTAGAGGTACCTTACAAGACAACTGTTCACATCCACCCTACAGATGCGAATACGTATCTTATATAGAATATATAGAGATACGAGATGCAGCTGTGCCAAAAGTCGAGAAATACGGTCTGACTCTGATTACTAAATAACGTTGAATGCGCTTGGCCGAATTACCGCGGAAGACAATTTTTAAGCGAGTGTGGTACTGCTGATAAATGATTGATTTTGACATGGAAATGGACGACGAGTGGTCATTTTATGTGTCGGTCTAACCCAAAAGTGTTCAAGGAAGAAAACGAGATGGTTTAAATCAAGGTAAGGCCATGCACTTTTTATATACTGGAAGATAAAGTGCCGAACCAGGGTATAGCGTTCTGCTAGTCTAGCGGTTAGGAAGCTTCATGTAGCATAGCTACGTCCGCCCCAACCATGTTAGGGCTGAAATGTGCTTTGTCCCTCCCTGGAAGAAAGGCAGCGGACGCCCATGTACACTCGGTCTGTATTTGATGCCGACAGTGACGTTTTACTACATTATTGTGCCGATTGTATAAGCTTACTGACAAAATAGTTTTTATTCCCAAAATAACGAAAAAATATTGTTGATAGTTTTTTGTGATAACGACACAAAAAATAACAACTGAACATCGTATAACCTACTTCTGGTTAACCCTACCTCACCGTTTGATATGAAATCTAAAAATAATGTTTTATTTCATAACCCGTACCACCACTGTGAAGGAGTTGCTTCCATACAAGGTTGAAATCTGTCTTTATATAAACTTCATGTAAGTTCCAATAACCCAGAAGTCACCAATGCGAAACACCGACGCACAAGAAACGGGACATCGTAAAAAGATCAAGCGTGGATTTAAACGCGAAATATAAATCGGGTTCTTGTGCTCCTTAGTTTGAAAAACATGTCCCATGCAGTGCAACGTGAAAGTTTACCATTTAGGGCTTAAAACACAAAACATGACTGATAATTCATTTTATAAACCTTAGACCATACATGCCGCAATAAAGCTATATTAGCTCATAAAACATCAATTCACTCCATATTCGTGGGGTATTTTTTCTATTAAATAATTTTGGTTTCTGGCTTGTTTATCGTTGATTTCCCAGACATTCGTTCATTCCGGCTTTTATAACGAATTTTATAAGCATTAATTCCTAGACCATGTAATTTGAGACGGCCACTAGATGGCGCTCAAAAAGTGAAGACAAAGGCCAGAGATAATTCTGGTCTGGCGAGCACGTGGCGGTTTGACTTGAAGACCGTGTGTGTATCGCCAATCGATAACCCCGAGAAAACACAGACATAGCACACACATAACATGGAAAACCCCTACGCAAAAGCCAACAACTGACATTATGACACCAAAAAGAACGGAACATACAGCATGTCGGCTGATTTTATTGTCAATTGGATTGGCATTTCAGTTCTCAAGGTTTGTTTAAATCGTGGGACTCCGATCACATGTGTTAGACCCTTCGGTAGCGTTTATCGTGCTTTTATTTGACCGGAAGTGGATGAGCCGTGTGTGTCACTCGCTGGTATCATGGTGTTGTGGTAGTAGAACTATTTTCCGTAACTGAAGAGTTAGCTAGGGAGATAATCGCCACACTGCACATGTTGATGTCAAATGATTAGAAAATAAAACCGATACACATACAACGCAGAAGAAGTGATTAAACCCGAAGGCCCTTAACAATCAACAAACAAATCGGCACTTTATTCTACCCTATCTTTCAGTCAATTGTAACTTCCTTATTTTAACAGTTATGAGAAATATGTCTCGCGTATGTTTCATATGTGTAGCCTATATTGACGTCAGCTCTACTACACAGCGTTACTATCGCCTTAAAAGACCTGTCATTACCTTACAGCCAAAGTTTAAAGGAAAGGGGGAATAAGTCAATCTCTGTTGATTGATTGATTGCTTGCTTGCTTGCTTGCTCGCTCGCTCGCTCTCCAAAATGGATTTATAAACGACCGCTCCAACCCCAGTGAAAGCCGGAATTCGGCCAGGCTAAATACTAATGGAGAGCTTTGATTCACAAAAAGAAATTTGATCGATGCCTGGATTCATTCAATTTTCAAAGGTTGCGGAGTTGTGAAGTAGGTCTGGGGCCTATGTCTGTGTTTTCTAGATACCCGGTTATGTGGCGGCAGTTTATTGGTGTAGAGTGAGATTGTCACTTTCTCCACTGAAGGAATTATAATCAAGGGCCTGTTGATCGAGTTGACCCTCTGAAGCAAAAGAGAGATGGGGACAATCCATAAGACCTGGCCTATTTAGTTTACCCTTGCCCCAAACAATGCATGGTTGGCAAAAGCGTGGCTAACATTTCATCGGATTATCGGAGAAGTGAGAAGCTATTCAGAAAGCTGGTATATAGGTTATAGTTCACGGGTACAACTATAGAATCACCATTGGAGATAGTTCACGGGTATACAACTTTAGAACCACGGAGATAGTTCACGGGTACAACTTTAGAACCACGGAGATAGTTCACGGGTACAACTATAGACCCACCATTGGAGATAGTTCACGGGTACAACTATAGAACCACCATTGGAGATAGTTCACGGGTACAACTATAGAACCACCATTGGAGATAGTTCACGGATACAACTATAGAACTAACATTGGAGATAGTTCACAGGTACAACTATTGAACCGACATTGAAGATATTTCACGGGTACATCTATAGAACCACCATTGGAGATAGTTCACTCGTTCAACTATATAACTAACATAGGATATAGTTATCGGGTACAACTATAGAACTTGCAGTTGACCATAGTGTTAGTGATACCTTTAAACGTACGCTGCTACATTGGGATAAACCCACGCCATTACGATGGCCACATGCATTGTTAGATGGTAGAGTACTGTTTCACGCCAGTCTTACCGAAATATCTAGCTTCTTGAAAATATGTAATGGCGGACAAAATAAAAATGAACACAAATTGATCTAAGAATAATTAAACAGTCATAGAACCGAAAAATTTACTTATGCTGTTTGCGTAGCGCATGCTTGGTTGGCATCAGTTGACTTCTCGTCAACCTTCTTATAAACGGAAGTTGATGCTTTTGGTTGCGTGACTTTTTGATTTGGACAGCCGATTAGTGATATGTAATGTGGTTGTTTTGTATAACAAGACTAGATGATATGGAACTGTTAGTTGTTTGCATGCGTGAGAAGTGGGGATTTGAAAGATTGTATCATGAGGAGAATAGATCTACCACGACTGTTTGTAAAAGCCGTTTGAAGTGGAGATGTGAGGTGTGGTCTCGCTTTTTTTTAGTTTCAGAACCTGTAATATCCTATGTAATCTAGATAGAGACAAATCCATTTTTTATATTGTTTATTTCTTTACTTTTTTTTAAATTTTTCTCGAACGTATGTGTCACACATTTTATAAATACGATAAACCGGTATGTTTGCCAATGATGTATTCTATTTACTATCGGACACTTACAACAAGCCAGGTTACAGTGCTGAACAGCTGTCAAAACTCGGCGAATCAGCGAATAAAGGGAGATAATAATGGCGTCCACTCAAGCCAACGCTCACTTCCTCCAGTGATATTTCACATACAGCTTATAAATAAACTATAATATCAATATTCAAATGTTTAATCTAAAGTTTAAATATCTATTTTTTTAAAAATCAGAAATTAAAGGACAATTTATTTCCTAAATACTGTATTAGTGAAGTACGACAGGGCGCTTAAACCGTATCTTACGGTTTGTCTGTCATCAATAATGTTAATAAAATAAAGTTAATAAAAGGTATGCTCAAAATCTTGGTTTATTCATTAACCTGAATCTTGGTTGGCTTTAAACTATTTTAACCAGTAAAGAAATGCAATCTTCTGTTGTGTGATTTTCTGTTTTAATGAAGGAAAAACTTTTTTAAGGAAAATTTCCAACTCTTTGTAAAATTTCCAGAACTGTAGCAATTACCAACGCTGATACGTTTGTGATAAATAACACAAACGTATCAGATGAACTAACAGTTCTATAGTTGTGAAGATATCCACTGATAAGTTAGCTTTGATACAAAATGGAAGTGTAAGCGTGTTTTCTTAAGGACTTTTCTTATCGGTTATACGCACCCCTTTTCAAAATTAAAAAATAAAAAACCACATTTTCGCTAATAGTATTAACTTAGGTAAAGTAGGCTAAGTAATTTTTATTTGGAACAATTTTTTTGTCTCAGTCCTGTTTCTGTTTTTTTTGGCACCTGTCTGTTACATGCGTGTGTTTAATTTACCTGGGCGATATGCCATCAGCTGCTTCTCGTACATAACATTCGTATAGTGTGATATACTAGTAACACTACATGTAAATAAACCTTTCATAAATTAATCACACCGGTTAACCAATATATATTTTGAAAAAATGAAGAGAGAAAAAAGTTTAATTTTGACATACCCTTTGTCCTACAAGCGTCTTATTTACTCATTAATTAACGATAAGGCTTACGGTCTCGTTATAACCCTCTGCATTAACCAAACGTCCAGATTCCTGTTCAGTTGTATATAGTTTTAATTAATCACAAATCTGCTTTTTTAATTTTACAGTCAACAATGACACTTTCATTTACACGTCGAAGATAAAAACAAAATACACCTATTCGTCAAAATTATAACTTTTCTTAGTTTGCTACAACTTTTGTGACAAAGAGAGGTATTAATAGCACAATTTAACACTTGGGATTTTTAATTTCTAAAATCAAAGCAATCAACTTGCCAATAAAAACCGAGATGTTGTTTTGTGATGTTGTATTTTGACGTCTTAGCTGTGAACTTTAAAACACATAGTCAAAAAATTTAACCATATTTAACAATAAACTACAAAGAAATGAAGCATTTGTCTTTTGCGGAAGTCGTGCATCACCTCAGTATGAACATAAACACACGGTGTTTTATTGTTAAGGCGTGTTCTAACAGCAATACTGCCGGGCTGTGTCCATCAATCAATGTCTGCCCTACATGAAAAACAATAAAATAAACTAGAAAAAATCTGAACCGTTAAGACCTGTAAGCCGTAGTAACGCGAATGTACACAAAAATTCAAAACCGTAGCTGTAGCGGTTACCGAGATTCGCGAGTTCAAAAATCGGTGGAATAATAATAATAAACAGAACAGGAACAATAGTCTTCCGACGATAGTCGGAATCCTAATAAAACAAAGTTGGTCCAGGACAAACTCTGAGATTCCCGAAGACTAGCGTTAACACTGAAACACGTTAGGGATAACAAATGAAGCAACCAGAGCAATGGAGGCTGTCATGTTCGATATGTTGTCTGAGTGCATGGGGCCGATTCCACTGTTATTGGAATCTGTTTCAATCATGTGCTATAGGTAATTAGGTACATAATCTTATTTTTATGAACAAGAAAATGATACTGCCTAAATATTGTTAAAACAATAGAGAAATTTGAATGCCTCTTACCGTGGCCACTGTTGATGATCGCAGCGCCCATGTTAACTCGGGCCTTTGTTTTTTGTTGGATTTTTTTTCTTCATCTTAATGGCGATTTAAATGAAAATGTCGGTAACATCAGCTTTATTTGGTGAGGACATAGCCTTGCATATATTAACAAATTGCCTTCTTCAACCAATGGTATAAGACAGGCTTAAACGTGATCTCAAACCGATTAGATCCCAATATCAAAGATGCTTATTTACACACATCGTCACCGTCCTACACACATCTGGGTTTAACAGTTTGGGCAGGATACCGTGTGAACTGATCACGTTCGAACAATTATATCAAAACCTTTCAAAATATCCAAAATATTATTTCTGATGATTGAAGTATAAAATGCTTCCTAAGACGCCATGCCAGAGCTTGTTTCTGTCTCTCTGTAAAGGACGGCACATACTTGAGTTATTGCACAGAATTATTTAGGACAGCCCAATTCATGGAATCTATTACACATTTCCCCCCAAACGACCACTGAACAAAAGCCTTCCCCACAACGAGAACTATATTTATAGCGATGTCTAATTATTTTTTTTAATGATCAAATTTGCATCTATCTCAAACGATAAAGAGAAATATACAATTAAGATTGAATTATAAATTTATAAGCAAGGAGATTGTACTCGGGAGAAGACATGCTCACCATCAGTTTTGTTGGTATTATTACCGCGTAGCTAATTAACTTGGATCTATTTGTGATTCTTCAAAAAGTGTAACTGTTTATTGAATATGAAGTCCCCTTAAGACAAGCACGGCAGTATCTTCCTGGGTGGGATGGAGCCTTCTGTTCAAGAGGCAAATCTACTTGTGTTCAATGATCTTGGTCTCAGCGTACAGCTCAATGATAAAACTGGAATGTGAAAAGAAAGAGTGACGCATGACTTCCGCACGAGACGAATGCTTCTTTCCTCTTCACTTCATTTTTTTATTTAATCTTTGAACTTCGTTTAAAAAAAGACGTCGGCACATGTCACAAACGCTCCCTCGCCATTTTTTAAAATAAAAAAAATAAAAAAATCAAAGTATACCCTGAATTCATCTTAATCTGAAGAAATTAGAGTAGAAATAAGAAGAAAATCATTTTGTTGGACAAATGTTCGTTGTTTTCTCTGACTTACGGGTTATGCTATTCATTTTAATATTTCTGATTAATTAAAACTATAGGATCTGACTGTGTTTAATGTCTCTCCGTACATACAGAGGTCAATCAAGGCTAATAAATTAAAGTCATGTAAATAAGTGAAATGTGTAATTAGCCATGCTATTAATTAATGCCCTTAATGTTGGAATGTGGGTTAGAGAATACATCTCGTGTAAACTACGACCCAGCGAGGGCAAGGGGCCTGTCAAAATTTAAGCTACATTATTCCATCATTCAAGACAGCTGTATATATTGGCGATGAATAATTGTAGTGGGATTTATTAACAGGCAGTCTTATCTCGCTCTACCAATCTTATGTACGAGGGCAAGTTGATGACATAATGCCCCAGGTAAATTAGATCTATGTGACAAACGGGTACAAAATAAACTTGCAAAAGTTACCACTTATATGACTTACCTGAAATTAGGTTTATCAGCGAAAATGTGACATATGACTTTAGAAATAAACACACATTAAGATGTTTTGTTTTTGAGAAGGCGTGCGAATAAACGATAAGAAAATCTCATTAATATACAAATTCACACCTCCATTTTTTTCTCGCACCTGCCTTATCATTTAACATCTCCATTGTTTTCTGTACAAACGTATGTAATGGCGTCGGTAATTGCTTTAGCTGAAGATTTCCTGTACTTAAATGCGGTTTGATAAGTATGTACGTTATTTAAATGCTCTCTCCTTATTTAAATATGAGGGTTAATAGTCCACGGTATAAGCCTAAAACTGTCGTGTTGAAATCAGTTTGAACGAAAAATTTTGATTTTAGTTATTTCTATAAGCTTCAGTTGTAATGTAAATCGAAATACTGTCTAATTAAAGTACCCTCCATACGCCTCTATATTCTACTATTTTATGCTACTTGATTTCCTCAGTGTGACTGGATAGTTGATTTTAATTGGAGTTTTTAGAAGCCGTCACATATTTATTTCGACGAGAATACAAAATCTTATGTACGAGGAATACCATTTCATATATATAAGGTAGAATTCCTGGCTATTAGTGTTTCTATGTAATCGTAATGGAGCTAACACACATGACTTTAGAGCACCAGGAACTATGCCCTGCTCTCGTTAAACGATCATTACTCTGTGACAGTTTGGCACGACTCAAAACTATAATGTGTTCTAAAGAAAAACCTCACATTGTTCAAGAGCAATACTAGAAATATTTGATAAGTTATTGCAAAAACTTAACGAATTGTGTAGTTTATTACAAAAACACAACCAATTGTATAGGATATAACAAAAACATGTGAACTTCCAGTTAGGTTTTCGTAAAGCGATAGCGAATTGGGAAGCTTACAAAGGCATTCCGAACTGTATAGGATTTTATAAAGACATAACGAGTTGTGTAGCTTATAACAAAAGCGGAACTGTATAGGATTTTACAAAGACATAACGAGTTGTGTAGCTTATAACAAAAGCATTGCGAACTGTATAGGATTTTACAAAGACATAACGAGTTGTGTAGCTTATAACAAAAACACTGCGAACTGTATAGGATTTTACAAAGACAATACGAGTTGTGTAGCTTATTACAAAAACATTGCAAACTGCACAGGATTTTACAAAGACATAACGAGTTGTGTAGCTTATAACAAAAGCATTGCGAACTGTTTAGGATTTTACAAAGACATAACGAGTTGTGTAGCTGAAAGACATAACGAGTTGTGTAGCTTATTACAAAAACATTGCAAACTGTACAGGATTTTACAAAGACATAACGAGTTGTGTAGCTTATAACAAAAGCATTGCGAACTGTATAGGATTTTACAAAAACATAACGAGTTGTATAGCTTATAACAAAAGCATTCCGAACTGTATAGGATTTTACAAAAACATTACGAGTTGTGTAGCTTATAACAAAATCATTGCAAACTGTATAGGATTTTACAAAAACATAACGAGTTGCGTAGCTTGTAACAAAAACGTTGCGAACTGTACAGGATTTTACAAAAACATAACGAGTTTCGTAGCTTATAACAAAAACGTTGCGAACTGTACAGGATTTTACAAAAACATAACGAGTTGTGTAGCTTATTATAAAAACATTGCGAACTGTATAGGATTTTACAAAGACATAACGAGCTGTGTAGCTTATAACAAAAGCATTGCGAACTGTATAGGATTTTACAAAAACATAACGAGCTGTGTAGCTTATAACAAAAGCATTGCGAACTGTATAGGATTAAAAACATAACGAGCTGTGTAGCTTATAACAAAAGCTACACGTTATGTTTTTAAAAAAACATAACGAGTTGTGTAGCTTATAACAAAAGCATTGCGAACTGTATAGAATTTTACAAAGACATAACGAGCTGTGTAGCTTATAACAAAAGCATTGCGAACTGTATAGGATTTTACAAAGACATAACGAGTTGTGTAGCTTATTATAAAAACATTGCGAACTGTATAGGATTTTACAAAAACATAACGAGTTGTGTAGCTTATAACAAAAGCATTGCGAACTGTACAGGATTTTACAAAGACATAACGAATTGTGTAGCTTATAACAAAAGCATTGCGAACTGTATAGGATTTTACAAAAACATAACGAGCTGTGTAGCTTATAACAAAAGCATTGCGAACTGTATAGGATTTTACAAAAACATAACGAGCTGTGTAGCTTATAACAAAAGCATTGCGAACTGTATAGGATTTTACAAAAACATAACGAGCTGTGTAGCTTATAACAAAAGCATTGCGAACTGTATAGGATTTTACAAAAACATAACGAGCTGTGTAGCTTATAACAA
>JAVFBX010239929.1:0-10464 GCA_034783855.1 Mopalia kennerleyi | reverse complement strand
GTGTTAGTTATATATACGTTTGTAACAGACTGTCGTGTTTTAATTGTATGGCCTATCGATGGCTTCTAAAAGACATTTTGCTTTGAATGTATAGCCTACCGCTTTTTTCATTGAATGTATAGCCTACCGGTACACTTCTGATATTATCAGTCGTATTTTTGTCAAGAGATAAATGTTTGAACCTGATGAAATTTCTTTCAATAAATAAAGCAAGCCAATACATTGCATTATTAATGTGAAGAAATGGATAAGAGTGAAAATTCCGCTTCTTCGGAACGTCGTTTCATCGCACCTCAACTTCCCTTCTTCGCATCGTAGCGTCGCAACTTCGGTTCTTCGCATCGCAATTTCGCTTTATCGGCTCATAGCATAGGCTAGTTTCTTCATATCGCAGCTTTGCTCCTTCGCATCGCAACTTAAATTCGCTTCGTCCAATCGCACCTTTGCATGCCTCTTCGATTTTGCTAAACATAAGAGACATATTATATGTCCGTTTTTCCCGCCATCATACTGTAGAGAATTTTTAATTAACACTGCTAGCCAGGACAATCTATAGGGCTGGTGCATTTAATAGGCCATATATATATATATGTATATTTAAACTTTTATGCAACCACGCGTGCAAGAGAATCCAATATGCATTGTTTGTCTATACCAACCAATCACTGAAGGCTATTCCAGATAATGACATAGACCTTATCAAGTCACAGAAAACTATTTCCTAGCATGCATATATAGCTTATTCAACCAAATCATAGATGTCGTCTGATTCGGCTTGACTTTGGGCCCTTAGGTCTGTAATAAGAGCTATATTTATGTTAACTTAATGATTGTCATTTAACCAATCAGTTACAACATTTTAATTCGGTACATATAGCCTAATAACTCATATATGAATCTTCATAAATTTTTGTTAACGCCAAATGATTGAGAATTTAACTGAGAAAAACTAGTGAAAAATTAGCGATTCAATCCGTAGGCTGGGAGATGGACAAGAAATACATTTGCACACAAACGTATACCTGTCACTACTTCAATTAAGACAGTAATGAAAATATAGTATAAACTATCGCTCATGTCGACTAAAACACGTGTATACGTAATGCGACAATAATCGGGCCGTGTGCCCATGCATGCAGTTGTCCTTCACGAAATGACTAATTAATATAATTGTTTTTAACATTAACCCCAAGCTGAGAGTTTTACATGTGTATACCTGCATCTATAACATGGTTTTGCAAACAGGTGATTCCCGTATAACTTGATTGTGGATATATAAAGAAATATATATATATAGTTCAAAGTGTAAAAGTTCGTATGACGCAACTATAAATGACAACCCTATAATATATACGACAATCATGGAGCCTGCAAGGGCTAGATCATCCAGGTATCCACCAATACAGTCTATGCTGCTAGCAAGGACGACGGTTCATCAAAATCGAAGTATGCCTGTATACACATGCAGATGACGATTCTATAGTGGCACAAGCTTCTGTGTTGTACAAGACAAAGCAGCATTGGCGGCATGGACATAATGTTGAGATTTACTGAGACGTCGGCTACATTGACTCGGGAGGGGCAAATCACACTAATGCGTTACGTTTATCTAGAGCTGCCGGGATTTAATCAAATTGTCACCTCGTCATATTTAGCGTAACAATCCCTGTGGTTGTAAATAGACTTACATATATCAGACAAGACGGAAATGTGACAGAATCTGTGGCTTCGACACGTTACACAAAATATTGTATTGAGACACACCCTTTGATGTTGATGCATGTGTTCCGCATCATACAATGTTTACACCGAACCAAATACAAATAATGGGCTAAGGATTGGGTTTTTAGTTTAGTTCAATATTGAGATATATTGACATGACACTGTAGAACATATAAGAGATGGTTTGTTCTGGGTTGAATTGATTCATTGTTTTTGTCACACGTATATATCTGTGCAATTTACATCGGAATAAGCTATCGACGATTTAATACATTATATCAGATTTTCTTTCCAGTTCGCCGTCTAGGTGGTGAGATAAAGGTATGCATTATATCCACGTGAAATGTTACGGTTTGATTAGTCTTTGTGTCTCTCGTGTAGGTGTTTGTATGTATTTATAACATATTTCACAACAAATGTTAGCGCATATATATAGGTGGGGGTCATACACAGAAGTATTCAATATTATAAAGTAATAGTGTGTATATACATGGCCACGATATAATCAATTCCATATTAAACCTTTGTAGGAATTGTGAGAAAATGCGTGATAAGTTGATAAAGATTTATATAATTACATTCAAATATATATATTTGTTGAAAATGTATTTTTCGATAAATAAAACAGCTGGGTATTTTGTTATTTTGTTTTGCAGCGATAGAAAAGTTTACTTGCCTCCACTGGGATTCGAACCCTAGTCTCTAGTATGTTTATATATACGCTGAGTGCATACGCAAGAAACGATAATGGATGTCCAGCAAGGTTCATGGGAACCGTCTCGCTGCGGAATGCATGGAGTAGATGAAAGTAAAACCTCTAGCTCCCAAACAGATATTACCCAGTTACGGAAGGATCTAGCTAAATGAAAATAATTCCACAATAGCCCATATACAGTGTAGTGGTATTAACTTCCAGTGGACATCCAGTCACGGAATCTATATAGCTTAACATAAGCCCGGAAATTAGGATTCCCTGTTACAGAGTGAGTTTGGGTGCCTAATGACCCCATGCAATCATGCATACCCATTAATCGTGGCATAGCACATAAACATATCAAATGAGGATAAGGATAGCGGAGTTCTTCTGAATCGATCGTTTGATTAAAAGGACCATTTCGTGACAGTCCACGTAAAAAAAACGCGGACTGTCCATCTGTTTAAAATACAGACTGTTCAATTCACTCGTTTGCATACGGAACCTGTTAAGCTATAGGGCCAACTACATTGTAACCTATACATTGGTGCAAGTGCAATTGTATTTCTTATTATCAGCGAACATAAATCTTTGATCTGTACCCGAGTTAAAACACACATGTATTCTTAGTCCTCTTTTGATCGGTTCATTGCAATAGTAAACGAGAGCATATGATAACACGGGTATACAACGTAAAGTGCCGAGAAGTATGCTGTTCAAACACTTCATTGCGAAAGTTCTGATTTACTAGACTATATGTCAAGGTCCTATAGTTGCGTGAACACGTTATAAGGACGATTGGTGGTCTCGAGCACTCTTGTAATACAATTGATCACACTACAAGAGTGTCTTAATTATCCTTAAAAACTCAACCATGGCTAGAGTATAAATCATGTTTATATAAGTCTGTCAATTCATACACTGAATGACTAAATATATAGACGTGTAGACCAACGCACTTCATCTATAGAGGAGCACTAGGCCACAGAAAGACTTACATAAAATAGATTATGGTTCTTAAAAAGAAGAACAAATATTTAAGAGAGCGAAATAAATGATACTAACATAATTTTAACTTATTGTTCCATCATTTGTATACACGTTCGAAATAACAACGCTACCTGCAGAAATAGTCATTAGAATTACAACTTTCTCCATCAGCATATACTAGTATATAGTATTACAGACTACAAAGAAACAGTATATGAGCTTGAATGTATAGTTAATGCGCAATTCCTTAAAGCGGATCTGGGGTTACTATCTTCCAGAGTGGCCAGATAACCTCACCCCATATTTAGATCTATCATCCCAGAAGTTCGTCATGTTAACTTTAAAGGAAGTTGTTTATAAATATTAAGTAGGCCTATACAATAAAACGCGTGAAGCGTGGATAACTGTTCTAAAGAAAATCAAACATCAGAGTATCTAGCATGTGTAGTAAAATATTCCCAGATATATGTACTTGTAAATGTTCTTTTTGTATAACATTCAGAATTTAAATTTGTAACCTTTAAAGTCAAAACCTACAATGTGTAAAAACCTGATCATTTTGATATGATGAATTCATTGCTTACATGTTTATGTAGGATATAATCTCAGTAGGACAGCATATGTCCCTAGTTTAGTTAATCAACATTTGTTGTGATTGATATATTTTGCTCGTGGCATTAAGTCATCAATCTGTTTGGCAGGTGTTAAGTGTCGCACTCATATCCTAACGTATCATAAGCTAATTTACTGTACTGGTCATTGACAATTGCTTCAGCGCAGGATGGAAGAGAAGGAAGTCTTTCATAGATCCAAACTAAGAATTTCGCTAAATCCATAAATTCCGTCATTCGACTAAATATGTTTGAAATATGCCGGTCTTTTAACTAGCTCGAGACCGGCCTTCATTAATCGCCCAAACCCAGCCGTCCAGTCAATACACTCCCTCGCTGGACTACAAATTTGCTTATAACTGTCTAATGTACAAACTCAGTGTCGATATCCGAGAACACAAAAGGGTGAATTAGACCAGTTCAATAAAAACTAATCAATAGTAGGCATAATGTACACACAGCCAGGTAAACGTGGTCCGATAGCTTGACCTAAATACAGTTGACCAGGCAGTCTTCAGGCGCGTATACATGTACCTCGTTTCTTAGACTCGATACTAACGATGGATTTGGCTTCATTATAGGTCTACTAGAAAATAAGGCGAATAATGCCTTTTTACTAAGAAAATCTATTTGCCAAGTAAGCGGCTGCTGCATTCTGTTTAAACGTGTAAATGTAGAAGTTGACTAAATTATAATTTGTTATTTGGTAAGGTTGGTGTTTATGACACGGGGTTTCTGCTATATACTGTGGAACACCGAGGGAAGATACACGTAGTCTATCACGTGTCAACCTCGCCTATTCCAGAAGTCCAAGTTCATCGCTCGACGCTGTAAGCGGTACATATAGAAGGAAGCTCAGTAGTCCGCCGTGCTAACCACTGGGTCACGATTGATTCATGGCCTACATGTACATTGATTATAAGAGTTTCGAAATCTAAACATATAGGCTTGGAAGTTTTAATGATAATCTTGGACTTGCACAGGTCTTGGATTAGTGTCAATGGACAAATATTGTCCAACATTCCTCCTATAGCTACGGAATGACAAAACGTGAAATCGATGAAATGCCAATCTTAAAATGAAAAACATGAAAATATATTGTAAAAGAGATTCAATGCGTTGTACTAGTATAATGCGTAGGTGATACGTTAAATCCGTATTCAATCACCGGTCTTATTGACATTGCGATAGGGCCTCTACCTTTCTGAGCATTACAGTGGTGAAATCTTTCCCTATAAAGCAAGGAATAGTAATAGCCATGTGCTGACAACAAGGTACATTATATATTTTCTTTGCCAGGTAGACGTTAATAGTTATATTGTGGAAAGACGTATGTGTAGGGTTAGCTGGACGGTAAACGCCAGTGTCTCATTACTTATGGTGGGATTATACCATTATTAACAATCTACGTTAAAATCAATGACTCTTGAATGGTAGAACAAATACACTGCCATCAAAAGGCATTATCGGTTACATGCAGATGTCCATTAACTTTTTGTTAACATAGGCGCCTTTCAAGTCCGAGTTTAGGGAGGAGTGTTCAATGATTGTGTTATCAGCCAGTAAACAGAGACATCGTAAAGGTCTCACACCCTGTTAAATGTAGGACATTAAGTTAGTAAATATATTTATCATGTTATCTGATCTATCCACGTTTGCACAGAGGGAAAGGGGGGGGGGGGGATATAATACCCAACATTGGGTAAAAACTATTACAAGTTTATTATCAGTGCAACATTGTGTCTGATTAGACTTTGAAAAGTTGCATCGATAACAGCCCAAGGGTTGTAATACATGAAATCAAGTGTTACATGTAGCACTTCAACGTTTATATCCCTCTAATAAGTTCTACAGATATCTAGGAAACCAGCCATGGCTAACTGTGTCCTAATCCAGAATTGTCATGTTCCCAGCAATATAAGGATAATGTTTCTCTAGTTTGAATCCTCCCAGGATTGAGCCTGCATCTAGATCTTAGTCTTGGACACTGCTAAAGTGTTTGTTATGAGAATTGTAAAAACTCTTGAAACAATAAAAAAAAAAAAAAGGAATAAAGGTCATATTTGTTCCTTTAATAGATTTAAAATTGCATTATATACAAAAATATACATCATTATGTAAAATTTGAAATCAATTAAACATTTGACCATACATTTAATCATGTATAGATAATTAACAAGGAGAGCAGATCGTATGTAGTACTTGATACCAGATCAGAACAATTCATAACACGAAGTAGGTAATAACCAAATATTCCAAAACTATTCTGAACAAATATTAAGCACATTTGCATGTCATACGACAATGGAATGTACAACTTGTGTGCAAACTCTCAATAGTTATAAAAGGCATATTTCAAAAATACTATGCACAATATCAGGTACATTTATTTACATATTATTCAGACAACATTAAAATAAGTGAAAGACAATAATTGTTTGAAATTGGTAAAGGGAGACATTCAAAATGACAGTTTAAAAGCCAAACTGAACTGATATAAAACAGTAATAAATGTAACATAATTACAAAGCTGTATATATATATATATTTCTAAAAAGTATAGTTTTATTCGTCTTGAGAAGTTGATATATTAAATTTCTGCCTGGACCCCGGAAGGTAAAACCATCGAAATTCACTGTTAATTACTTATTAGGCATTGAAATTCATTCTCAACTTATAATATAGTAATATAATATATAAAATAGTTATGAGATAAAGAGCAGTAGTACAGTCGATATACAACTGATAGAGGTATAGAATTGAAATCGGACCACAACAATTCCACTGTATGTTTGTACAATTTGTCTCTTTGGCGGCTCACATTTCAAACAATATGTACAATAGCATGAACTCGTCCTATTACATTCTACATAGTATGATTGGTATTTAACGCCACAAGTACTTTGCTAAAATGACAAACTCAGTTTTGCTTTCCTGGGCTAAGATTCTCGAAATCGTGGCTCATGGCTGGAGAGCAGTAAGCATAGAAATTCCAGTTAATTCCCTTACGTATTGTAATTAAAGTATACAAATACAATGGTATTTGGATAAATGTATAGGGACAATGTACAGTATATTTCATAATAAATAAGAGTAAATTATTTATAGTCCTTTATCAGAAAAGTATGCATAGCTGGACCTAGGCTCAGTAATGACTACGCTAGCCTAACGTTAGGCTAGTGTAGTCATTACTGAGCTAGGTCCAGATAAGGACCTACAAGTTAGTTCTCTGGCTGAGGTTCAAACATAAGCAGGGTAAAGCAATATTGTCAATCTTCAGGCTAACAAAGCTTTGAATTCTGTCTTTCTGATTATAACAATAATATAAACTATATACCGAAGATTAATTTAATTGGGTTTTAACATTTGACTTCACTTTAATCTTGATGAATTGTCCATAAGTGGAACTTGTAAGGACATCCGACACCAAATTGAAAGGTGTCTAGTATCACAATAAGATAATGTCAATCTTAGCAGTTGAATGAATAGTTCACAGTTGAATGAATAGTTCACTTGGACTCACTTTTGATTTTCTACTCAGATTACAGGAAAATATCACCTAAAATGAGAAAGAAAATTAGACGATTGTAACTTTTCCAGAAAAAATTTTATTTCAATATTTGTAAAGAAAAGTAAGAATAAAACACTTGTATATTTGCAGGCACTTTAAAAAAAAAAAATTTAAATAAGTTTATTTTTATTTAACCAAACTACATGTGTATAAAGCTATTTGGGTTAGATATTATCAAATTTACAAGTGGTTAATAAAAAACAAGCCTACCTTAGACTATGGAAATGAAGTCTCACACTAGTTCTGAATTAATGCTGCAAAACAAAATAAAAAAGTAATTAAAATAACTGTCAGTGTGGCTAATGTAAAATAGTGGAATAACGAAGAAGATAGAAAATGAAAAATGTAACTAAACATGCATTTAATGTCAATAAATAAAAAAAAGGATAAAGCGTTAAAAATGTATGGTTATTATAAATTACGAAACAGGATGAAACATGTATCAGCAAAGTTTTAACTTCAACAAAAGAAGACATTTAAGCTTGAGTTGAAATTATGCCCTGTTTCTACACTCTACACTCATTATATGGAAAGAACAATGACGGAAATCACAGCTGTAAATCGATGCTGCAAATCTTTGGCCACTTATTCTATTGATTGGTGTTTAACGCCGTGCTCAAGAGTACTTTCCCCTCTATGGTGGAGATTAAACTGAACAGTAATAGCCGCACTAACAAAACTATCAAATGTGTTTGTTGGTTTGTTTGATTGGGGTTTAACGTCATACTCAAGGGTATTTCACTTATATGACGACAGATTGTCCACTTTAATATGTTCCTTGCCTAATGACGATGGAAAACCGTGAAGAAACCTTGTAAGACAGTTAGACTAAACCAGAGCAAATCCCGAGAGGGGCACTTTTTTTATTAACCCGGACTAACTTTACAATACCAAATAAGTGAACAATAAAGTTGATTGGAAAGGTTGACAACATCAGTTAGAAGAGTACTTACAGGTTTTCATATGGTCCTGTTTATTTTTAAGTCTGAAAGATCAACAACAAAAGAGGTTAACATCACAGTTGGTGTGGAATAAAATCAATCATGGCATACACAAGTAAAAAGTCAGAAAATTGAAAAGAGATATTTGAATATTACAATGCCATATTTAGAAACACCAATTCTATATAAAAATGATGATTTCTAAGATGCTTCCATAGATCACTAATGACTGTGTTTTGGAAATAATCTTAGACAAAAGTTGCAAACTCATCATAAATCGTACATATCAAAAGTAATAACCAGTCAATTTTTCTTATTATTTTCGACATAAAGAAAGCACAAAAAGCTTCATTTCTTACCTTGCGGCTAATATAAGAGAGACGATTATTAAAATGATGGTTCCTACGAAGATGAGGACAGCCAGAGCGATCAGAACCCACCAATAGCTGGCACCGCCACCCAAACCAGCCGACGTCTCCGTGTCACAATACTAAAACACAACAGATATTATTTAGAATGTATTATTCCTTTATAATGGCCAGTATTTTAATTTTATTACACTACATCCTCTTTGATGTCAACACTAAAATCTGTTAATGAAAGCTAGAAAGTAAAATACGGGGTGGAGAAACAACAAAGTAAACCTAACTATTTCAAATGGCTCTTCCCCAAAATATGGTGATAACAAATAACAGTGTATACCACAACTACCAAGTTTATATAGATCCAGACCATGGTGGGAGTACATAAATAGCAGTATATACCACAACTACCAAGTTTATATTGATCCAGACCATGGTGTCACTGTGAGCACAATTTTGCTCCTGTTCAAGCAACAACAAAAAATTACACTTACCCCCACATCATAGGTATCTAGGGAGTTACTGGAGCGTATTGCAGCTATCACCTCATCTTTAGACGGAGATCTTCCATTGTCATCTAACACAACAAAACAGGCATCAAACCTGCAAGTAAAGACAAGAGAATCAGACATGCACCTGCTGACCATTGTTTCAAATCTTTACTATATGAATACAAGCCCTCTACACATATTCTTACCATCTATTTCTTTAAATGATTTTAACTTGTATTCTTAGCACAAAAATTGCTTCATTTAGCCTCACAGCAATTTTTTTATTGTTATTTTTATAAAACCTTTTATTCAGTCTGGGGGGAAAAAAACCCAATTGATTTTGTTTGATTGGGGTTTAACGTCATACTTAAGGATATTTCACTTATATCACGACAGATTGTCCACTCCACACTGCACCTTGCCTTATTACGATGGAAAACCGATAAGAAACCTAGTAAAAACCACCCCTGCTTTTGCCAGAGCCACAGCATGTGACACGCTCATATATATAATGGTAGACAGGCAGACTCGATCCAGTAAACGGCTCATTGAAGAAGAATTAGTAAGTACACACGCTACCAGTAAGCCACAGACGCTGGCAAACGCAGATGAATATTCAACCTCATGACTTACTTGGAAGCATCTTTAGCACCTTTGTTATCAATGTGGTATCGTAGCTCATCAACTGTCAACTTCCAATTCTCTCTATCCACCGCCTTCTGCAGATCACTGTAGTACAAAAATCATGTCAGATAACATTAGTCTTCAGTACCTTACATGATTAATGGAATGGTGTTTAAAACTTAACCCAAGGTAATTTCACAAGAAGGAAGGCAAAGTGTATTGCTCTGTTGAAGGTTAAAAGGTTGCTGACCAAACTTATAGGTTACCCTTGGTTGGTGTTTGGGGCCATACCCAGAATCATTTCACACATATCATTGCTAACAATGATGACTGCAATATACATTTGTATTCGAGTCATTGACTGGGGCCTGTTCCGAAAAGGTTTGTTTGTTTGTTTGATTGGTGTTTAACGTCGTACTCAAGGGTATTTCACTTATATGAGGACGGAGACAAAAATA
>JAVFBX010239928.1:0-19994 GCA_034783855.1 Mopalia kennerleyi | reverse complement strand
CCAGTCACAGAACCACTGCACTGTTGCACACTCAATGCCCCCACCCAGACACAGAACCAATGCACTGTCACCCACTCAATGTCCCCACCCAGACACAGAACCAATACACGGTAACCCACTCACTGCCCCCACCCAGTCATAGAACCAATACACGGTAACCCACTCAATGCCCCCACACAGACACAAAATCAGTGCACTGTCAATGGCCCAACCATTCATTGTTGAGCATCAAGTAAGACAGAGAGAGGTTCCTTTTCTGAATTTTTAAAGTTTTACTCACATTGGAACTGATAAAAATAGAATGATGTAAGAGTGGGGAAATTAGGCAAAGAGTCCAGTTAAAGACGAGATTAACTCACCACCAAATTCATCATCAAAATTGATGTGTTCCTCCTGAGATTTGCTCTCCTCTATCTTCAATTTATCAGCCATGAGCTTAAGGGCAGCTTCTGTCTCCTGAGGAAAGACAAGAAATATTGTTCAGCTTGAGCTAACCACACTGGCTTTGTCAACTGTTACAAACAATGACAAGCTAGATAATTCCTTAATACATAACATGGCGTAGAATTTAAAATGACATACGATACAAAAGTTATTTTGACCTGAGTGTGAGAAGCAAATGGCCAACAGAAATTCCCACCAACCTCACTCATATATCATTGAAATCAGTAAATTATTTATAAATACACAAGTCATCATCAAATTTAATAGGTCCAACTGTGGAGACGTGACAATGTATATGACGAATCAGACATTTAGTAGACAACTCTGAGACTAAGCAAAATGGGTTTCTCTCTCTCCTTCTAAACTTGGATTATTAGCCTATTGTGCCACATTCTTTGGCTTTGTAGGTGAATAGTTAAGCAAGCTATTAGCTTAAAGTCACAGACATTATGGCTATTATGAGATTGGTCTTACCTCCAACTTGTCCTGTTCTGCTCTGTGGTAATCCTCTAACTGGTGTTCTAAATATGCCAGGTTTCTAAACTTTACTAGGTAAATTGAATAGAGTTTCTGTAAGTCCTCCTCTAGCCTCTCATATTCATCCATGTAAGCAGGTCTACAAAAATGTCATATTTACAAAATAAAAGTTTTATTGAATCTCCACAAAGCACAATTCCAAATCCATAATTTTGAAGAATGCATGATGATGCACTGCCTAACGATTGGTTTGTTTGTTTGATTGAGGTTTAACGTCGTACTCAAGGGTATTGTCCACTACACACTGTTTCTTGCCATATTATAGTGGAAAACCGAGAGGAAACCTCGTAAAAACCACCCCACTATTGCCGGACCAACATCTTGTGACTCACTCATATACCTTAGGGTCGACAGACGGACTCCAACCCGTGAACAGTACATCGAAGTAGGTGTTAGAAAGCGCACTCACTAACCACTACGCCACGGCCACCCAACGATTGGAAAAAGTTTTATACAATTTAGTTTGGAAAAAATCAAATATGTAGTGTATAAAATAAAGCATATCTTAATTAGTAAGAGGAGATATGTAACACATGCAATAGCAGTATCGCATAAAATTCAAGTTCAAATGAAACTGGTAGAGATAAGGATGTACAATGATATATTATCTGCTCTACCTGACGCTTTGAAGAGTTTGCAATCGTTTCTGATTTCTATCAAGTTCTAATTTCTTTTTCTCAATCTTAGCATCCAGGTTGACCTCATCTGAAGCCACATTATCTAACATCGTTAGGGTTTTCTGGATTTCAGTCTGAAAAAAAAAAAAGAACAGTTAACATGTGTGAAATCAAACGATGTGTGTATATTATTGCACAAATCTCTTTCGGACACCAATTTTTGTATTTTTGCGATACAAATTAATTAAAATATTTCTGCAGACTAATAAAAAATAAAATCACTTTAGGACCGATGTGTGTAAAATAATGGAACATATGTTGGAGATATAGAAATGTTATATTTGTGATTGTCCCAATCGGATTATTCATTATTTATCAAAATTTGAACCAGTTTTTAGTAAACTGTAAGACAATTTTATTCCAATAAAAAAAAAATAAGTGTGAAACTATTCACTTCTGGTGATCACAGCTTTTGTTGTCATTTTGATAAAAATCCACATAAACTTTTGACTATCATATTTTAACGCACTTCTTTATTCAATTATACTGTGTTCTAGTCTACATGAATTGAATTGAATTGAATTGAATATTTATTCACCAAATATATATTTGTTACATGCAGGTACTAATGCCAAGTGGCGGGAATAAAAACCCCAAGGGGCTTGATTTATCCCAATTAAAAATTGAACAGTACATATTTAAGGTTTGGTTCATTCGTTTTTGGCAACATATTTACAATAACATATAAATGTTGTTCATAATTTATAATTTATAATTCATAATTTAAACATTGCATGAACAAATTTCATCTTGAATGCAAAGAATAGCACAGTATCATGACTATCAAAGTTAACACAACTGAGCACAGTTCACTGACTAATTACTTCTTATATTCAACTGACCTCTCGGAGTGTTTGCAGATCCATGGGTCTCTTTACAATCTTATAGTAATCCGGAACGGCTTTAGCATTCACAGGAAACAGGAAAGGCTGAGTCTAAGAAGTGAGTTAAAATATCACAAATACAGTATGAGGCTCACAATGCTAAAAAGGTGGTAAAGCATGTGGTTCTTTGCCATCAAAACAGTCAAGATTTGTGGAAATTTTGGGTAATTTTGCTAGGAATAAATGAGCTTGAAGTGATTGCAATGCCCAACAACTGTGAATGATCAAACGACAGATTATAGACTTTCAAAGTTTAAATTAACTCATATTCAAGGGTATTTCACTTATATGAATACAGAGTGTCCACTTCATACGGCTCCTTGCCTAATTACCATAGAAAACTGGGAGGAAACCTCGAAAAACCAACCCTGCTATTGCCGGAGCGACATCATGTGACTCATTCATATACCCGATGGTCCCACACAATGGCACTGTTTCTGTGCAATCTGTCTGTTAAACCAAATAACCTAAACTAATATGGCCAGAATCACAAAGAAATTACAGAGGATGCCAAACAAAAACGATTTAAATTTAACACTGCTTTAAATAACCAATCCCAGGAACTCTATCTTAAAGTTTAGTTTTAGTTTCTATTACCATAAAGATGTTGATGCTTTCACACATCTTGATCACATCACAAAAACTCTTTTCTCTCAGATTTATAGCAGAAAAAGTTACAGAATAGTAAATCAGATCACGTCTTTTAAACAGTCAACTACTGTTTTTTATTTTACTCACATTTGGTAGATCTCTCAATTCATTGAGAATATACTCAAATATAGAAGACAGTGTGACTACTGGGTCTGTTCTTCGTCTGTTTGAGGATTGACTGGGGCGCTTAGAAATGAACAAAGAAGAAACAATTTAGAGTCAGAGAATATACAACTTTGGTTTACACGTTGATAAAAAAAGAAGACCCAAAGCTTGATGGATTTGTATCCAAGACAGATCAGTACAGTTATGAAGATGAAAAAAGTTTGAAGATAGGTCTTCCTATGATAAAAGCACTATCCTCGAAAATAACTTGTAGATTATGAAACCAGATATTTTCGAGAATCAGGAGAAAAAAACCATTCTAGAAACACCAAATATGTAAAGAAACTTATTAGTGAATTCTGCCTTTGGATATTCAGTAAGTGTTTTATTGTGTATTTATTTCCCAATTACCTTGAGGTAATCACAGTGTATAACAGTACCAACTCTTCTCCTCTTCTTTGTTTCCATCGCTTGTTTGGGAAATTTCAACACCAAGGACTGGCGGCGTATCATCTCGTGGCTGAGAGAGCAAAATTATTAGGAACTTTATCATTAGTGACAGCTCAATCTCAAAATTATTCAATTTTAAAATATTCAATGATGGATGGGAGAAAATCAGAATATCAAACATATTATTTAAATTAAAGTATTTCATTATTTAAATTCAGTTAATATAATAAACTTAGGACTCCAATTAAGGTTACACATGGAGACATGGTGATTCAATATTTAGATTTACATGTATTTTAAAAGCACTATCAAGAATTCTTGGTTTTAAATAAACTGAAATATTGACGATATAGAAATAAAGATAACGAAGTACTTTAACTTAAACTAAAGTTAAAAATAAACTGAAATATTTAATCACCATGTATCCATGTATATTTTATTGGAGTAGTAAATTTTTTAAACTCCTCATCAGGAATATTGCTATTCATTCAATCAAAACAGAGAGACCATGTTAAAAGGCCATCAATCTATCACACAATAAAGACTGATATTTCCAAAGTGGAAGACCTACCATTTAGAAGTCTTAACAGAGAGACCATCAATGACTCTAAGAGTGTCACAGAGCTAGCACCTTGTTAAGTTTGTATCATGTTCCTTGTGACCAAGATTATGATATGGAAAATCAGACAAGTGTACTTCGGGCTTAATCAATGAAACTGCTATAAACTGTTTTTAGTTTTATCAGACTTACTGTTCAACAACCCTCTTTGAAAGCTTGATTTTAGTTCCGTCAATATTCATGAGGTCATTTTCTGTTGGTAGCGCCATTTCTTCCTCTTCCTCTTGTTCCTCAGTCATGGCGACCTGGACTGGAGCAGTCGGTCCAGAGCGGTTATATAGCGGGCACTCCTTATTCGTTCGCATATGACCAATCTGGCCACACGCTCCACATTTCAACTAAAAAAGGTTAAAAGAATACATGAATTGGGAATTGACCAATAAAAATATTTTTTCAAACTAAAGTTCATGAATACACATGCATGTACACATATAAATTACATGCTAAATGCTTCGTCTTTAAAATGCCACATGCAACATTCTGTTTTTAAGATTTAGATCAGATGAACATAAATTAAAGGAATAATAAAATTACTGAAACTATAGACGATTACACTAAACAACACAATCAAAAACAGATCAGAACATTCTCTTTTTTTTTACACGTTTTCATCACAACAATCAGAATATAATCAAGTTGCATAAGAGGGAAGCAAACGATGCAGAAAGATTCTCTGACTGAAGATGGATATAAAGGGAGATAATTCAAGTTGGCCCAACACACAGCACCAGTACATGCACACAACAACCTAGAGGGAAAAAGCATAAGGCAAGATTGCAACAGTGATATCAGTTTTTCTAAACATTGAATATATCTCATAAAAGTAAGAATTCTTTGCATTTAATTTAACAGTTTAATTATGCAATAAATATTAACTGAAAATTTAATTTGATGGATAAATTAAATCAATGTGGAACAATTCGATTTCTCAAATATATGATTTAAAAAAAAGTGTTTTCAAACAGCTCTTTAAGCCTACATGTACCTACTACACTGAACTAAAATTTAAAAAAGTTTAAATGGTTCATCAAGCAAAGTAACACAGATTTTATTTCACTTCTTGAGTTTTATCAAATAGTTAATATATAAATGTGTCACCAGATGAAATGCATACACCTGGCCAAAGCAGAGGTTCATACAGACAAACACACAGGCAGAGATAGGAAGAGAACAGCTGTCAAGCTAAGATTAAGATCCATGCCATAATAAAGAATGGGGATGTCTTACCACAATCCCAGGTTAATTCAAAGAAGTTATAAGCTATGATATATAGCTACAGGTGACAACAGCTTTACAAATGGATTCAATATGGGCTAAACTAGGCCATTCTCAATAATCATGCTGAATTGCAACACAATAGACATTCTGATTTTGCTATAATTTTCACGGAGAACTCAAGATTTAGAGCCTTATGTGTGGAATAGATTTATTGTTTTAAAATGGTGACAACTTCTGTGACACCTTCTACCAAGCAGTGTTTCAGTTCCATTGAGCCAGTGGGCTGTCACCTGTAACTTTTCCCTCCCTCCAAACCACCATGACACACCCTAGCTGTACCTGTGACTGGCGTACCTTAACCGACGGCGTTTCTTTCTTTTTCTTTTTTTTGGGAGGAGGCGGAGCAAATCGTTCTTTTTCCTGGTTACGTTTTATCCGCCGTAACTGCTCCTGAAGCCTATAACAACAACAACATATCATAATGACTTTTCACTTCTTTAAATTATATAGGTCTAATAATTGTATATGTTTGCTGCATGTGAATATAATTTAAAAAAACACTAAAATAAAGTTTCCCAGTTTATGTTTCCATAGTTGATGTGTATTGTGAAAATTCAAGTATATGATACAAATGTCTGAAAATTGTCCAAAATATAATTTAACTTAAAAAAAAATATCACCTCCTCCTTTCTCTTTTCATCTCTTCTTTTTGTTGTTCATCCAGTGTTGCAAACTGTTTACTATAAAAAAAACAAATAAAAAAGACAGATATACCATCTGTTCTCCTAAATATCCCTGAAGATCACATCGGCAATACATACCTCAAAAAAGTTAAAATTATCCAATGAGCTGTTTGTAGTGGAGATTAAAACACTTCACATCACTGTAATACCAATACTGTTCAATTCCAAATATGTTTGTGTGTTTGCCTGGAGTTTCATGCCATTCTTAAGGTTAAATGTTAAATATGTAAATAAACTATACACAATTAAAATACACTTTTAACACAAACAGGCATGTTTCTAGTTAAAGAAATCAATAAGAGTAAACTTACATGAAGCTGGCATCCTTCGTTTCCCTGATCCTGATATAGGTATCAATAATAACAGGTTTTCTCACGATTTCCACCCTGGTGTATACCTTACTACTCTCATTCATAAAGGTTCGAGTGATCTTCAGAATTCTACCACCCTGATAAACACATAAAATGGAACCGTTTACATGTTTAGGTCTAGGACTGTTTAGATTACATCTCCTTCTTTAGTCAGGTACATTTCAATGTCTTTTCTGACATCACACAACATCATATACATGTACACGAAAAGGGTTGATTGATTGATTGATTAGTGTTTAACACAGGGTTAGAGGTATATGTGACGGTGATAAATTACAATAATATCTAAACCAACACAATCATAACATTTTAAGTGTTTTGCTATGTTGGACAATCAAACTCCCACTATAACATTAAAATATGACTTACTGAACCTCCTAATGCCAAGGCATCGTCATCTTTGACAGAAATTCCACCTTTTCCTTTCTTATCTTTATCTTTCAAAGAGTCTTCTCCCATTAACATCTTCTGAAGTTCTCTTCTCTCAGCTTCCTCCTTCTCCAAACTTAACTACAACACCATAAACATACTCTATTTATTCACTATTCAGAAATACACATTCTTACCTCCTGTGTCTTCTCTTGGATAAAAGATGGTAATTGGCCTTCATTGTATGGCAAGGAAAACACCCCCACTCAGCAAAACACTAAGAAAGTGTTATTCCCCCCAAAAAGAAAACATTATTCTCTTTCTAAACAACACTAATACAATACATCAACACTCCATAAGTTAAATATCTAGATGGTGAACTAAAGTTCAAACTTCACTGTCCAGAGGCTTGAAAACAATCTACCTGCTTTAATAACTAATTAACACACCTGAGAACTAGTCTTCTTATTAGCCAGCATATTCTCAATGTTTTTCCCCATTTCTTCAAACTCTGAATCTTCCCCAGAACTGGAATCCTCGTCTGTGGACAGCACCTCAGTGGAGGAGAGAACTCTAGAATTATAGAAGACACAGCCATTCTGAAGGAATTCATGTAGTGAATGTAATTGTCTAAAGGTACTTTCGAATTACACTATTTCTGATTTAGGAATATAAACATAAAAGTCTTGGTGTCTCAGTAAGTTAGCTGTAGCTTGGAGGCACTTATGATGTCCAGCAAGGTGTTTAAATTACAGGATCAGTTGTAACACTTACTTGTTTTGGAGGTCAAATATTCTCTGACATTCTTCCTTGTATCTCTCCTGGTGTTCAGCCACAGAAAATCTGTTGCCTCGAGCAAACTTACTCATTCCTTCAAATAAATGAATAGTGTTAAAAGTTTTCCTGCCTTTATGTCAAAGTTTATTTCACATACTGAACTAAAAAAGAAAGTTTGGTAAGAGACCGGCACCATCACTCCTGAACTTTAGGATAACATTTTTAAGATGAGTGGGTGGAGGAAATAAAGGTTTGTTTGAATGGGGTTTAATACGTAGAGGTGCAAGAGGTTTAACAAAGTCGAGGCATGTAATATTCAGTCATCCAGGTATTAGTTTGTTTGTTTGATTGGGGTTGAACGTCGTACTCAAGGGTATTTCACTTATATGACGATGGATTGTCCACTTAACAATGTTCCTGGCCTAAGTCAACAAACAAAAACACTGTAATGATATTTAAGGAAAATTGGACAGTCATGTGACTCAAGGGAAGTTAAAAGATTACCTTCCTGGCCGGCTTTAGCCTGTTCTGTGGACATGGTCCTAACTACATCAATGACCTCCCAGCGAGATAACTTCTTTATCTAAACAACCAGATGTGATGTTATCACACAGAGAACACATATTGATTTGGTCAATAAACTATAAAGTACTATACATGTAAATCTCATAACGAAGTCAACAAACAAAAACACTGTAATGATATTTAAGGAAAATTGGACAGTCATGTGACTCAAGGGTCGTTACATGTAGACAAACAAATATTGCCCAGACAAACTTATGTCCAATTTGCAATGTAATAAAACACAACAAATGTTTGTCAGGGTAATAGACGATAAGATAAGTTTTCATGTAAACTTTGAAATTTGGTTCAACACATGTTATTTTCATAAAACTTTGTAACACTTAGTCATTTTCAGACAAAACTGAAAACTGTAGATATTTCTATTCTTACCTCTGACTCTGGAACTCCAAACTTTTTGAGCAGACCTTTAGCATCTTTGAGATTAAGTCTCCTTAAATCAGCATCTGTACCGGTCACCGTTCTTTTAACAGGGGTCTCTTTGCTCTCCTCTTTTGGCTGGGGTTTATTGGGCACCTTCACGTAGGAGAACCCCTCCCCGCACCCAGTAGGGTCTGCAGGGCCAGTCAGAGATAATAAACATTTACCCTTCATGGCAGAAATATAGGCCCGTGTGGTGTTCCATGGCGCTGTCCGAACCTGTAACATTCCAAATAATGTTAATGCTTAAAATGAATAAAAGAATATGTGTTGTGAAAACCGAATGACATCACATTACAGCAAGGTAGTGCTACCAACCTATATTTTAACTCTGCTGGCTGTTGGTTTAAGGAAAACAGTTTAAAAGTGGCTAGTTTGATAAAAAAAACATTCCAAAGTAAAAAAAGATCCAACTCAAAATACAATAACAATTTTTTTTTGATTTGCTGTGATATTGTACATATCACAAACATATCTGAACAAAAGAGGATTGTCCTGATATTGGTCAAAAGGAACATAATATCATACAGTGACATCACTCTTTGGATTATTTAGCAAGATTCATAAAGTTTAAATGGTAACATTAATATCAAACCTCATCATCTATTTTCATTTGAGTCTCTTCCTCGTTATCGTCTTCAGGTGCAAACAGAGATTTCTCACCGTAACCTGCATCCTAGAGAAAGAACATTAACAAAGGGTAGATAATAATATTATAGAAGTAGAAAATTTCCTATAAAACACTCATGCTAATAATCATGTGTATAAGACTGGTTTCCTGCTTTAAAGCACTATAAATAGTTTGGTTAAATGTGCCTGGCATCTGTTTTATGTAAACAAACACCACCTAAAAAAGCAAAATAAATGTTCTAAATTCCAGAGAAGTAATACTTTCTCCAAGAACGAGCAGAGTAAACAAACTAGAACATGAATAACTAAGACAATACTACAGATGCACTCTCATGAAATCTCTACATTAACATCTACCTGGGCTCATGACAGGTTGGTTTGTTTGTTTGTTTGATTGGGGTTTAACGTCGTACTCAAGGGTATTTCAATTATGTGACGACGGAGCGTCCAGTTGACACTGTTCCTTGCCCTAGTATGGTGGAAAACCGGGAGGAAACCTCATAAAAACCACCCCTGTGATTGTCGGAGCCACATCTTGTGACTCACTTATATACAGGAGGGTCGACGGTAAATCGAAGTAGGCGTTAGAAAACGCGCTCGCTAACCACTACACCACGGCCGTGGGCTCAGGACAGGAGTTCAAAGCGGTCATCGTTTGACACAGATGCTAGCTAGCTCTGGCTTTAACTTTGTTTGTTTGACTGATTAGGGTTTAACGCATCATCAAGGGTATTTCACTTATGACGACAGATTGTCCACTTCACACTGTTCCTTGCCTAATTACGGTGGAAAACAGGGAGGAAACCTCATAAAAACCACCCCAATGACTGTCGGAGCACTATAATGTGACACACTTATATACCTGATGGTCGACAGACGGACTCAATCCTGTGAACAACAAATTGGAGTAGGATTAGAAAGTGCACTCACTACCACTAAGCCATGGCAGCAGACCCACCTTTACTTTGTAGCAGCTTTAATAGTAAGATGGATAAAAGTCAGATACATGTATATGTATGCTGTGGTTAATGGCAGTATGTGTCATATACTGTCATGCCATATTAACTTGGCACTCGAGGAATCTAAGCAAAACACTTTTTACTGTTATGATGGGTGTTTATGTTTGTGGAACACATCACATAGGTGAAATACTGTAGAGATTAAAGGTAATCCCCAATGAATGTGATAGTTAAGAATAGTTAAGCAGCCAACCTTAAGTCTCTGTTCTGCAGCCAGCATACTGTAATAAGAACAGCACTGTTCTGGTGATACCATAGCTCTCATCTCTTCTTCAGTTGGTAGACGAAAATCAGGCTTCAAAACCCACCAGTTTGAATCCATACCTACAAATGATAGACAACTGTAATCATCATCTAGGAATAATGCATATTCAAATATAGTACGCAAAATATATTATTTATGTTCATGTTTTTTTATAGAAATTCATGACACTTTAAATAAGGGTTAAGTATGCTTAGTTTTTTTGAACAAAATAGTGTCAAGCACTTCCATCAAATAAAATATTTTATAGAATTTATAAAAAAAATTTAAAAACTGGACCTGTTCTCTTAAAATCTGCACAAAGTTTGAGCCTCTTTCTAATACTGCTCTCAGAATGGGAAGGAAATGCTTTCTTGATGTCATCCATTTTGATACGTCGAGGATTGTCCTTACTCTTCCAGAACAATCGATAAATAAACACCTACAAAACAAAATATACAGATCAAGCAATCAGACAATACACTATTCTATTGTGCTTATTCTGACCATGACATAAAACTACAGAAGCTGTCAGAATTTCCCAACCTTCTGGGATAGGACAACATGTTACAAACCATTTCTTTGGTAGGGCACTTTGCATTGGTGGAACATAATTTTTCCAACAGAATCATCATACTTGTGTTAATGTGGTTTTTGCTAGTGGTTCATTGATTAGTGTTTAATGCCGTGCCAGAGGGTAATTACTTATGTGACGGTGATGTATCCAACCATAATTGCCACACTAAACTCAACCATAAATTTTTTTTGTTTCATTGGGGTTTAAGGTCTTACTGTAGGGTATTTCACTTATATAACGACAGATTGTCCACTTCACACTGTTCCTTGCCTTATTACATTGGAAAACTGGGAGAAAACCTCGTAAAAACCACCCCTGCAATTGCCAGAGCCACATTGTGTGACTAACTCATATACCTTGGTCAACATAGGGACTCAATCTCGTGAATGGTAGATCTGGTTAGTGAGGTCTCTTAGTAAACAAAGCCTCAATACACAGAAAAAACATGACACACAAGGTTTATTCTCTGGATATCTTTTCAACTTTGCAATGAGAAACTGTTGTTGTGTTAATACTACTACAAGACTGGGCTCATACCTGTAAGAAATCCCTGATAAAGTTGTTAGCTCTCTTGGAGTTAGGGCCTGGTACTTCATACAAGGGACATAACTGACCTATAGTAAATATATTTTTCACCTCACGAACAAAAAAGCTGAAACAAAAAAATGACTGCTGAAAACTAAAGATACAGACGATATGTCGAGAAAACAGACAATTAGAATCAGTCTTTAGCGTTCATCATACTCAAGAAGGATTAACTGTATATTTTGTATTTGGTACATAGGATACAAAAAAGGTATATTCTCATCTCTTACACAACACCAAAACCAAGTAAGCATATTAAAAGAGTTAAAAAAAACAAAAACAACAGAAATCTAACTTTTCCTTTGATAAAACACTTAATCAGGGTACATGATTGCTTACTTTTGTCTGGTTCTAATGATCAGAAAGTCTGTGGAGGGTAGATCATGCTCAAATATGGGAGCTCTGAACATATGATTCTCGAAGGCTTGTATACACTGTCCTGGATACAGGTTACCCAAAAATGGGGAGGTGTGTGCATAGGCTAACTCTCCATAATTAAACTGTGGAGGGTTGTTATCTTTACCAGGTCTCTACAAAACAACCAAACAGAAGGCTTCATAAACAGATTCAATGCCACCATAAACTCAATGACAAATTCATCATCATCTCATTTGATCTCAAAAATACATACAATTACTTATTTTTACTGTTTATAAATTAGAGAATTGTTTAATCTTATTTCATATTTGGCCTTCAATTAAACCTGTATTATTTCTATCAATGAACTCAGAGTTTTAAAAGGTTCAAATCAAAGCACTACTCTGACATAAATAACTTACCCTCTTGTAGTAGTTTTTGATTTTGGTTGCCATGCCGACCTGCATCATGAGAGGTGGGTACTCCTCAGAATATTCAGCCATGATTAATTCACCATCCATGGCAGTAAGATCCTGTGGTGTTCTCATAAAGAACATATCACCTCCACCATAGGCTTGGCGTTCCTGCTCTCTCATCTGATAAAACAACAACAGAATGTACTTAATACATACGTCACCAAAATCACAAAATCTCAGCAGCAGATTGACACTTTTCAAACAGTTTTCGGTCCATGGCATTGTTTTCAAGTATGAGTGATATTTTTTACAAAAGAAAGTGACAAAAAAAAAAAACAGAGCTTCAATGTTAAAGTATGAGTGAACGTTCTTCACACCCCTGTTGACTTGGCTGTGAAAATGTCCAAGATGGCCTATAACCTTCCCACAAATGGGAAGGTTATAGGCCATCTTGGACATTTTTATCAGAACAGAAGCTTCCTACCTTTGCTTTCCTCTTGATCTGTTTAAGGAGGGGAAGGGCCGGGTGAGGACCTCCTTGTGACAACGCTCCATGGGAGTATTTCTTAAGTGGTCCTCGGTGAAAGTTCCTTAGTTTTACTGGCCCCATATGAGTGGGAAAGAAAGGCTGGCGTAGTTCAAGACTTGGAGTGGAATGCTTAAAAAAAAAATTAGACTGACTTTACAGAATTGCAATTAAAATTGTGTTAAATATTTTTGAGAAATTTGGTCTTCCTTAGTTTATTAACTGTAATCCACACAGATTGCACAGAATTGAACACAATTGTTCCAAATAAAAAAAAAAATAAATAAAAAACGGAAACACATTCAGAACAATGTAATGATTGTTTGATTGGGACTTAAATTCGGGTTCAAAGGTGTTTCACTCATATGATGATGAACTGTCCTCTTTTAACTGTCTAACTTAAATACAGTGGAAAACAGAAAGAAAACCTTATCAAATCCACACTGTCATGTGACTCCCTCATACATCTAAAGTCAGAGGAACTCTAACCTGTGAGCTGTACATTCAAATATTAGTAGGCTGACACAATAATGGATGAACCACCAAGTTGGAAAAATGAATCATTCTTTCGAAAATAAAACTCATAGCTAACTCTTGGTTTTTGTTGAAAGAAAAAGAAAAGTGATTGTTTACCTGGAGACTGCCCCCTATGTTGGTCCTGAGAGCTGTATCTGTGGTAAGTTTAGGATTGTAATATTCATCATTAGACAGGTTAAATGGATCCTTACTCTGAACATTGTTAGAGTCATCCTGAAACAAAAACAGTCTTACTGATAACAGAAGAATTTGATTTGCTTATACCACTTACAGCTCTGCTGTGTTAAAGGTTATTTAACTAAAAATGTGTGGGTAACATGCAATAATGAATTATCGACAGCAAAATCCACACTTTCCATTTTAAGGCAATATCAAAGTCTTACATTACACAAAACTAAAGTAATTTCTTCACCACTACTGTATAGACTAAAATGATACTTACATCATCTTTATCATCTTCTTCCTTTAAAATCCCAGCTTTACCCAGCAATATCTTAGATTTCTTCACTTCCTACAAGAAGAATTGGAAGATGATAATTTGCAAAAAAATTGACATCTTCTTTTAATCTTAAAAAGAAAGTAGTTTTAACTAACTGTAGTTAAATACTTTCACGAAAGAAAATAGATAGTATGAAATACCATACTTTATAAAAACTTAACTGACAAGCTGAGTATTGAAAACATATCAAGTATTGAAGTATTTGACTGTGTTACCTTTTCCTTTTTAGCAGGTTCAGGCTGTTGTTTGGGATCTCTGTCTTCAGGTATTTCTAGTATAATATTCTCATCATTGGGGTCAAGGGTCAGAACCTTTGGGGACGGGATGTGATCCATATTCTAATTAAACAAAATCATTCATAGAATAAATTAATTGTGGTCAACACTGAGTGGATTGTTTGTTTGATTGGTGTTTAACGTCGTACTCAAGGGTATTTCACTTATACAACGACGGAGACAAAAAATAAAACATACAAACAGATCAGCTTCCTGTTTCCCTTTAACTCTGAGAACATCAGGTCAACAGAAAGCTTCTCCTTTCTCACCGAGGAAGCCGAGGGAGTATTCTGCAGGACTGGCCAACCCGCTCCCCCACGGGGCAACACTGAGTGGAAATAGAGTATCAGTTAGCTCATAGGTAAAAGCATGTTCAGAACTGAATCCAGTAAGATTAATAGCTTTTTTATATTGTGAAGGTGGATCTGTTTTTTTTTTTTAAAACAATATTTATTTATATGAATATTAACAGAAAGAAAAGTAGAAAAAGTACATCAAATGAAAGAGTATGACAGATGTATACAAGTACAAGTATAAACTGTGCTTTAACTGACTTTAATATATTCTGATTCTGACCTCTGAATCCCATATAATATCATCCTCCCAGTTCCCATAGACCAACTCCTCATTCTCAATAGGGAAGATAGAATACCAAACTCCATCTTTCAGATCTAGGCCATCTGAAATATATTTTTTGCCAACATAAATCAAATTATACAAAAAAGCTGTCTACCTCAAGCTAAAGAATTACTAAACCTTTTTAGTTTCCCATAAAAATAAATATAAATCATGGTCAGTCAACCCTGCAACTATTTCATACAAATTATCATCAACCGATTGTCAAGCTTCTTTTCAGCTATGCACATCCATTATATATAGCATGTAGAGACCCTTACCCTGTATATTTATAACTTTGAAAAGGGAATAAATTGTTTCCAACAATAGAACTGTAAAATAAATACTTATACTTCAAAATAATTAAACAATGTATGTTTGATGTTTTACCTTTGAGAAAGCTCCCATGTCTAGAGTTAGTTCTAGGTCCGAGTCCACTTTGTGCCCGTGCTGAAAACACAGAGTATGGAATGATACAAACAATAAATAGAAAAGCTCATTAACAATGCCTCTGGAATTAATCCCTAGTTTGATTACGAGTTTCGCTCTGTACTTCTCTTAGTGTAATTTCATTTATAATATGACAAGTTATGAAATCCAATCTTAACAGGAATAATGTTAACAAATATATGGTGTTAACACAAAACTCTTCCCTCATTCAAATGTTGGTATCATCAGCTTCCATTGCATTTTTTTTAATGTATGAGAATAAATAGCAAAATTTATTTGTTTGATTGAGGTTTAGCACCATGATTAAGGTTCCTACACTGATGGCATACAAGCTCGGCGAGTGAAGAAAACCACTCCTGATGACGACAAAAAAAACAACACAGAACAATCACAAGAGAAGATGCTTTACAATAATCACAATCAGATAGGCCCTATGTTGCCCCTTAGATCTAACATCACCAAGGCAACAGAAGGCTCCATCTCCAACCACAGGCTGAACAGCAAAGAATAAACATACCAAAAAAATCTAAATCTTTTTAATAAAAGTTAAATATTTACAGTATACCATTTACATTTCTAGCATACAGGCTGTAGTACCAAGAAGTATAATAAAATAAACCACAAAATTCATAACTGATTTTGAATTTGTGGCAAAATTATCTACTTTTAAAGCTATATGTCGCAAAAAAATATATATGAACAGTATCTAAATTGTTGCATAGTAATTTAAGTCGAAAGACAACTAAGATTTTAATTGAATAAAAAAAAGAAAGAGTGATTCTCAATGGTGACAGGAAAACTGACCATGCTGAATAAACTGAGTGGCTGTCCTGAAGTTAGTGCTAGGAATCCATCCAGCTGCTAAAGCTTTCGTTTTTTGAGATTGGAGAACTTTTTGTTTCGCATCTTCAGAATTCCAGATAATATCATCCTCCCACTGTATCTGAGTGACCATTTGAAAGGCTTCATCAGGAAACTCAATCTTAGTGGCTGGATTTTCCTCTTCACATTTAACAGCTTCCTCTTCCTCCGTCTTCTCCTGAAATCATTTCATTTGATATGGCCTTATCAACCAATGAACTGTACCAATGCAGTATAATTGTTATTGGCCAATCTAAATAAATTCTCATACAAAATAATCACTTTGAGTTACTAATACATATAAATCTAATTCATAGAAACTGTTTAAAAACGAAAAAAATAAAAGAAACAATAACAACATAACATATATCCTGATGAGTTTGATATTTCCTTTTAAGTCAGCTTGTGTTGTGTGGATTTGTAAACGAGAGAGAACTCGATCCTGTGAGCAGTACAGTGATGGATGATTGTTCTGGTAGATGGAAACACTAACCACTGAATCATGGCTGTAGGCCCATTTATTCACAGATTATTAAGTAAAACAGTTTTTTAAAGTGTAGGTTTGAGTAACGCCTGTAGCACTTGATCTGATACCACTGAACATACTGAAATATCGGGTGGAATTATAGTTTCTGTATGTTTTTAAATCTGCTAAGGAGAGCCAATATATACTTCCCGACAACCCAATTCATGACATAGCCACTTATGATGTAACCTGCATCATGCTACATGTACATCATACTGTTCAACATGTAAGCTGAATAACCTTGACAGCTGGCGGGTCTTGTGATCAGTGTGAAAAGAGCGCGTTGTCCAGAGAAAGAAATTTGATTTGTTAATACCGGGAGACCTTTTCTGTTTACTGTTTAAAGTGCAAAGACAAAGCGGCCAGGATGATTTTTACGGTAATTTTAACGTTACCCAGTTGTCAAGATTTCTTTGTGAACTAGATATAGTTTGAGCAGAAAGTTAATTGGCATGAATGAACACAGGAAGTAATGCTTTTTATACATATGTACAGTTTATTGTAGCCGAGGCCTTCACTTTAAATGACACTGCGTCTTCTGTCCTCCTTGACATGATTTTGTAAGAGTTAAGATTAAAAAACATAATTCATGAATATTTTAATATCATATTCATAATTATTGTAAAAGGAGAAACTTTCTGCCAGTAAGTACATGTACTTTATGCAAATAAAATCTTCAATTGATTATTTGCAGGACATTCCGTTTGTCTGTTTTCCACACCATAATAATAGTATAAAGACGTACCTGTTTCAGTTTGAAACCATAGTCAAATCCCTCTCCTGTCTCATCCACCCCTAACATATCATACCAGAGTTGGGCGGGTCCATATCGCCATGGTGCCACCTTCATTTTCTGATCTCCATCACCAGTGGCGGCTAGATTCTCATTACTGGAAGCATTCTCCACGGACTCCATCATAGTATACTGATTACAAAGAGGCAGTTACAATTAGTCCAAAATGCCAGAATCCTCTTATCTTCATAACAGATATAGTTAAATGTCGTTTCATCTTTTTTTGTAGCACTAGAGAAAGAATTTTAAAGGCCATGTAATTGTTTATGAAACAAGCACACCTGTGTGTAATCCTAGAATACCTTAACGGCATGAATTTGACTTTATGGGGTTGCTACATCTACCAACATTTTAGTCATGCAATAAAGGCAGACTTTCAGTTCATTCGTTTGCTTCACCACTAGTTTCAAGTCAAGCCCTTTTTGCATGACTAACATGTTATGCTTCGTTTCTCATGACTTATTTTTGCAACCATTCACTCCAGCAATATTTATGGTATTTAAACTTCACTGTGTAATATTCTCTTTATAATAACATTTTGCAACTTTCTAACAAATTATTTCTAACTTCTAAAAGAGAGTAATTATGGCAATTAACCTCATCATCTGGCAGACATTCATCATCACGAGCTGGTCGTCCAAGATTCAGGGAGAGGGTTATCTCCTCCTGGTCCTCTTCATCGTCAGCATCGTTTTCCTGCTCCATTTCAGTCTGTTCCACCTTTATATCTGATGGATCTATGGGTGTTGCTAAATCAGAGTTGTCTTCTGTGTCACCAGAAGCATCATCAGCATTCTTCCCGTCCTCTTTCCTTATTTTAGTCTCTTTAACTCCATCCTTGACGAGATCATCATCTGGCCCCTTCTTACGCTTTTTACGTCTGTAGATGTGAGGCATGTGAACAGGTTTGAAAAGACGAGAGAAACGCAGAACCTAGTAACAGATGAGGAATAACAATGAACAGTCGATAATACTACAGAGGAACTATTTAGGCAATGACATTGAATCTGTAGTCATCTCATACATAGATCCTTTCAAAAGAAAATAATGGCTTAAAGTACATATCACAAAATGTTTGAATGTCGTTTATAATGCAATCACGGATTGCTTGTTAAGATTGATTTATTCTTTTTTCACTGAATTTTTCACAAATTTCAAAGTTCAAGACTGCACTCATATGTTGGCAAAGGTTTGAAGTACTTCAAAACCAATATTGTGGTATTGCTGGTACATGAATAACAGCAATCTAGCAGTGATGTCAAATTAGTATGTTCAGAATATTATCAATAACCGCTTACCTGGCCTGGTTTAAACTCCGGAAACAAGGAGGTGACATTAACTTTTTTGAGCTCGGGTGGTAGCATAGCTGCCAGAGGAGTGTTCAGGTTTTTATCATCTGTTGATTCATCGGAAATGTCCTGCCCTTGTTCCGTTATCCCAGGTTCTGTTTTAACAATAAACCCATCCCCATCTGCCCCTATCTGTCCCACCCCAGGGGTTCTGGGTGGAAGCCATGCTGGTGGGGGCATCAGTTTAGTGTCTGGCTCTTGGTCATAATCATCTGAATCTTCATCATCTGGTAAAAAGTCATAAAATATAGTTCTCTAGGAAGCAAAATGTTAGCATCTATTACAGAAGATACTTCTATAAAAATGCACAATAAACCAATGTTTTTATAGTGCTATTTAATCATTTTAATTTTAGATGCTAATATAGTATTGAAATTGTTTAAAGTTTGATTGGCATTTTACACCATATTTTACTTATAGGACTGTTTGATAGACGAATAAGTAGGGGATACCATCCTTGATCTAACTGGTAACAATCAATAACAATATAAAAGATAAGCAAGGGACACCAAAGTGCACAGCAAACAGAAAAATAGAGAGGTTAGCATGTAAATAGGAGGGAAAGGAATATTATATCCCATTACATCATTGGTATGCAATATTATCTCAAAGAAACACCATATATAATTAATATTTAAGTGCAAATTAATATTTATGTTTTTTTGATAATGAAGTAGATAATAAATATTTATGTTTACGGATGGAAAATGTAGATATTTAATATTTATGTTTAGGGATTGTTAAGGTAGACATAGGACATTGATGTTTTGTGTGAGGTAAGTAAACATGAAATATTTATTTTTTGGGGATGGTGAAAGTTTGTTTGTTTGATTGGTGTTTAACGTCGTACTCAAGGGTATTTCACTTATATGACGACGGAGACAAAAATAA
>JAVFBX010239927.1:20662-34540 GCA_034783855.1 Mopalia kennerleyi | reverse complement strand
TCATTCATTCATTCATTCATTCATTCATTCATTCATTCATTCATTCATTCATTCATTCATTCATTCATTCATTCGTTTATTCATTTAACAAAAGAGAAGGAGCACTTTCGATCTGGATTTAAGATTTGTAATGTTTATAAAGTGTATCTTCATATAACAAAGAATCTTGATATTAGAAGGAACCTATAAGAAAGCACAATCGTTAAACATGCTATTTGAAGAATATCCCGTTTTTCCTCCTTCTTTCTATGGTTTTGATAATGGTTTTGATGACCATCAAGTTTCTGATGGTCGTTGGTGTTAAACATTTCTTCCCATGTATGCTTTAACGCTATTTTAGGGAACAGTCGATTTTATATCCATTTAAGCATTTAAGAACAAAAAATTCATCTGACCGCCATGTCAGAGTTTAGAGTAAAAATCGATTATTCTAGCAAAGCCTGACGACACTACCTTTTTTTACTGTACTCGGTAAAATATCTGAAACACATACTTGATGTACATGGCTACTTTAGCCATCTTGATTTGAATGGCTTCCTTGAACTTTTCACGAAAACTTTTCATCATGAGCATCAAAGAGCGAATTTGACGGACGTCCGCCTCTGTCCGGTTCTCCGGGCTTAGAAGAGCTAGCTTCTGAGCCCACACGGGAAAAAGCATCTACGGGAGAAATGTTTATCATTAAAAAAAAAGAAAATAGTTACAATGACTCAATTAATAAACAATTTAAACCAAAAATATAAGCACATATTCAATATGAATAGCGAAATTTACGAAATCAGGGCTACATTGATCAAATGTCTTATGACAATAAACTATTGTACGATAAAATTTGGTTACGTTAAACTTTAAACGTAAAATTATCGAACGAGATTTTATTGTCGTACGATATAATAATGCTCATGTATATTGAAGACCTAACTGACAAAAAAAAACTGTGATCATGTGAAATAAAAATCACATGTTTTTGTGAGGGTTTAACGTCGTACTCAAGGGTATTTCACTTATATGACGACTGATTGTCCGCTTCACACTCTTCCTTGCGTAATAACGGTGGAAAATGGAGAAAAATCTCGTAAAAACCACCCTCGTGATTGCCGACAGACGGACTCGATCCAGTGAACGGTACATCAAAGTAGGATTGCTAAGCGCACTCGCTGATCACCAAGCTACAGCCGCGGGCCGCTGCATAAAGTTAAACATGTCAATAAAGTCTATCAGATGATATTAAATTGCGTTAAATGATGTTAAATGGTTAAATGGCGCGTAACTATATGACTGGATACTGCATACGGTGTGCTAAATTGAAGAGCAGTAAGCCACAGGAAAAACTTCCATGACACGAAGTGGACTGTTCAATAGCGCAGTGGGCTCATTTGTTAAGTATTTTGTTAATCTCCTACCTTGTAAGTTACCAGTGGCGTCGGGGATCTTCCCTTATTGGGCTGGAACGCCGTCATATGAGTAAATTAACATCAAACAAATAATCGACTCATTTTAAGTGTCGAAAGAAATGGCTGGCGCCAACATGTATAACACATTTATAGCTGGAGCTGCCTCTTGAAGCAAAAATATAGGGCGCCTCAAATGAGACATATATTTTGTTACGCATCCCTCTTTCATCCAATAACCTTGGTTTACTATTTGATGTCCTGATCTTGTTTTATGCATTTTGATTCCCCATCTATCCTTAGCTATCGAGTGTATTGATTTGATGACAATTACATACCGTTTTTCTCCTTGAAAACTGTGACTTATCGAAGAAGAGGGCTTGGTCAGCTTCGAGGAATCCGTGATATCCACATGCATTGTACACATAGACTTGTGAGAGTATTGTGTTCTCGGTTATGGCCATCGAGAGGTTCTTCATGTCATGGGCCAGTTCACAGATAGCACGGAACACCCTAAACCACCATATTAACTTCGTCATTCGTTTGTGGCGCTGAAACACAACATCATTTATTTTATATCTTCATAACGTGAACAAGACATAGTTTCGTACTTTCCAAGACAGTATTGTAGTTAAGTGACGTGCCGCTTCTCGAGGCGGCAAGGTGAATCACGAAGTTATCTCTATCGCTCACCTTGTCACGCATGCGGCATATCTCAGTTTAAACAAGGAACCAACATTTCTAATACTAATGGTTAATGGTTAATACTAATAATCTAAACTTCTATTACATAAAGAAAATCAAGAGCTAATTAGAGCCATTGCCCAAAGGTGTTGGTGTTTACAATGATATTCCGTCATTGTAGAAACACTGAAGAGTGTTGCATCCCTTCGATGGTCTATGCGCTTTTTTATTGCCTTTTGTCTATGTCTGACAGCCGAAAGGCGTGGGAAAATCTGAAAACCAAATTAGTAAAGAGGTCTTGCCTCCTGAGGACGAGTAATGTATGACCTTAGGCAATGATAAATAAACTTTTATATTTCAACCTATATTTTGGCGATTTAAACCTACTTTCATTAACCAGCACAGCCCCATATTAATTTTAAAGAAATCCGCTTACAATATTATTTTTACACTGTGGCGACCCGATGGCGTTCTATAGTGTTTAATAAACATGATGATATACACAGCAACTTAATATCTATCAACTGAATCAACACAAATACTGTTTCGTCCATTTGTATAAAGACCTGAAGGCGCATCAGAGGCTAAAAAAAGTACGAAACAGTCGACCAATCAAAACTCTGCAAAAAAACGGAAATCCCCTGAAATCGCACCGTGAGAATACGCCTTGACCATAACGCTCAATGTTCCATTTCCTGTCGTAAGAATAAGCCTCGCTCTTTGCAATATCTCGGTTGACCATTGATACATCTCCCTTTCTCCTAACATGTTAAAATTGTGTCGAGAAGGTCAAGATAACATGAATTCATAATATGTATATACGCTCGGACTGCTTTTCGCAAATGCTGGCCTCTCAAACGCGTCACGCAATGAACTGGAAAACAAACCAGAGCAAAATAAATTTGTTACGCAGCTAATGAATATAACATAAGTATCAATTGATGATGAATTACCTTCCCAGCATTTAGTTGATTGTTTCTGCGCTTCGGGAATAATCAGTTATGATTCTGGGTGATTACCTTTTTAAACCCACTGCATTACGTTACTGCTATACACGATCTATACACGATTAAGACTTCCAATTATATAATAGACATTGCATAACGCGGCTGACGAAATGTTAGTCATATACACGGCTTATACGACATTCATGTATTGACATACATGCATCAATTGTTTATATATCTAATAAAACAATTCTATTTTTCAGTCATTTATCTTGATTTTTTTATGGAGATGAGGAGTACGGCGGGGTCATGATGCTTTTCAACCGAGGCCACAATTTAGGTTATATGGGCTTCTTTATTATTCTATGCAGCATTGAGCGCCCAAACAGATTTGTATTTCTGATTGACCACATGGTTTGTGGACTAAAACACACTGCGAACGTTTTTCTGTTCCCTTTTTTATAATTATTTAATTTCGTTCCATGTTTTTCTATAAAGCAAGGTGATACTTCCGGTTATGACAGGTGGGAATAGCGACGATAAGGTTATAACAGTTCCATTCAGCTACCCAGCAGCTGTCCTCGTATATTGTGAACGAACAGTGGATCTCACTCCGTGGTTTTCTTCGCTGTGATATCCAGTAGCCTGGGAGCCGAGCTCAACTCCACCGGATTTTCAATAGTCTGAATATTTGAAGCAATACCTATCATAGCGTTCAGATGACGCCGTGTGGATTTCTGATTGTGTCATGTGACCCCTGGAGGAGCAAACAAGGGCTTAAAAATTAGTGCCATATGAGTAAATAGGTCCCCATCCACCACTCCGCAAGACTATCACGTGATTCTTATTATCGCGAAATCGTCCCACTGCGACTGGAATTAGACGGACATATCCCTAGTCGACATCAAACATTTCGGTTCATTCATAAGGAAACAGCTGAGGTATTCTACACAGTCTAAAATTTATAAACTGTTGTTATTACTGTGGGTTTGAGTATTTTTTCCCCTTTCTTGTCTACGAAAAAAATACAGTTAAATACCCTGCAATAAATTATGTAACGAATAAAGCCAATGGTAGATCTACTTCACCGACAAATGCATTGACACAGTTCAAAAGATCAGTGGAGGAAACACGAACATGTGAATGTTGTAAATGGCATATTCCTGTTGTTATATAATGAGAAAATCGTAGGATATTCACACTGAGACTTATTGATGTTTTACCCCAGCCTATCTGCAAAAACAATATACACGAAATCGTATCGCTTTTATTCTGTTATTACCCGCGCTGTCATATCATAAATATGCTTCCTCAAAAGAAAATCTATATTGGTGCCCAATCATCAAGTGTATATATGTGGAAATATATAAGCATGCATTGTATATTACCCTGTGAATTTAGTTCGTCTGAGTTGTAAAATAAGTTAATGTTATAATTGTACAATAAGTTGCTCTATATATTGTGTTCTTCACACAGCACCGATTGTTAACTTCATTCGTGGCGATTCAGACACCTGGTAAAACATAGATATGTGAACTTTAGACGCGTGTCTTGTCTAAATATCACAACTGTCACACTGGTTGTACGGCTTGAATACATTTGGAATCGGTTATTGACGAAACACCCTTTCTGCTACACTCTGATGAGAGTATATTAATATAATCTGTGTGCGAAAGGGATATTTTCACAGTCTGTTACCCAGGTGTGCTGCCATGAGGGAGACGGGAGTAGAGAGGGATACATACATCTCAACTAGGATTCGTGCTTTTTCAAAAAGATGTTTTGTGCGTCTGTAGTATGAAAGTGAAACCATGCCCACACAACCACTCTACAATAGGACTAATATATCGAATATAAGCGATAAATCAGTACTTTAAGCACGAGTGTTTAACTATATAGTGTTGAATGATCAGGCCGATCCAGTTCCCACTCTTCCGAAAATTCTATCACTGCTGGGGTTTTTTAAGTGTAGTTTTTAACCAAAATAGCGAAATAACACCCAAACAGTTATATATTTGTAAATATTTATCACAATGGCACAGGAATGTCGATTAATAAAAACCAATGAAGCATCTCATGTTCTAGATAAACGCCCAGAGACAAGTTTATCAATAGATCTTAATCTCGAGTTGTTATGGTTAACCAACAGACATCTCGAGAGAAGGTTATGACCATGTACATTGTACAGAAAGTATTGATACATATGAAGCAAACAAGATATTCGGTATGGGTTTAGAATTAATCCGCCTGCGGGCTGGTATTTCAAATAAATATAAATTTAGCAGTTTTGTGTTATAAAGAAACATTATGACACAGCATTTAGAACAGGTTCTGAGTTATTCACATTCAGTTGACTATGAATCTCAACTTATATTATTCAACCTACCGCTTACAGTATTTATTATTTATTGCCCACGAGACATGGTGTCTTCGATCAATGAACCGTAGGAATTATTTCAAATCTGTTAACTTGTTCATCGATTTGACTTTAACTTCTATCTTCCGGCATTTTCGATACATGACTGAAGATAATCGATTCAGTCGATTAATCGATGTATTGATTGCTTGTTGGATTCATTGATTGGTCGACTGGTTGGTTGATTGTTTGAATGATCGATTGGTTGATTGATCGATCGATGATTGATTGCATAATTGGTTGTTTGGATTGGTCCAGTGACTGGTCATCGGTGGATCAATTAATTGCGTCATGGGAATATATTAAATATTATATATATCAACAATGTACCCAGTAATTCTGACTATTGTAATAATGAACTGTGTCAAACACAGGGTATTCATATAAAGTTAATGAATAAATATTCAGATGTATTTATACACGAGAGCCCGAATGAAAGTTGTATATTGCTATTAACAGAGATTAAGGCTCTTTAGAACACTGTACGCCGGAGATAAATGTTCCCATAACAAACACCGATGAGATCAAGTCGGTCTCTTTATACAGATCTAATTCCACAGAAGCTTCTTCTGAGGAAACAATTAAACCATTGCCAAGAAGTTAACAGCTTGATTGAAAAAGGTCACCTCATGTTATAAAGGTCTGTGTTGTAGTGTTGTGGGGAATAGTGGTAGAGACTATAGTCGAGGAAATGTCATCTAGTATGAGCATATGTGGATCATAAAGAAAACAGCGCAATGGAATTCGCTTCATCTGGTCACAGAATATTGTAAACTGTTAGGTAAATAAACGGAGTAAGGTCTGAATGTGGCGGCCATTCATTGTTGTGGGCCTATTCCTACCTGGTCAGCCTAACTACCTCCCTACCAGCTATTATGACAAGCTTAACTCGATCCTTCATTCTAAACACTCCAACAAGCGACAATCTGGTTTTCATAATGTCAGTATTGCCCTTCGCAGCTTTTTTCTCTGGTGGTCGCTTTACTCTACAGTCTATATCAACATATACAGATTACGTTCACATTAGAGTAAGAATGGCCTTTTTTTCTCTCATGTTAATTCGCACTGACGATGAGAGAGCCGTGTTTTGTAGTAGAAACCAGTAGGGAGCGCTGAACAACAATGTAAATAGTAACCGCTCTCTTATCAACAGCCATATATCATTATTTTGTTATTTCTCCCCGGAAATAACACGCATCAAATATAATCAGTGAATGCTGGAATGTATGTAGAGTACACCAGATGTATCCGACAACCGATCGCCAATGACTTACATGTGTACAAAGTGCCATATATATACGCTAATATATATATATTTTATGTGCGTATAATGTTTTGAAAACTATATGATACATACCACAAGTGCAACAATAATAATTTTCAATGAAATTCCAAACCGGAAAAATTCAAAGCTCAAAATGCCACAACATTCTTTGCAGATAAAAGCATCATGTTCGATTTTTAAACATAGGCTCAAAACATCAATTTATAAATTGTTAATTATTTACAAAGGGAACACTTCAGGTATCATTTATGTGCAATAGGCTTAAAAGGAAGGACCACAGATTTTCGACCTAAATTTATGATAACTTTTTGTATTGCATATTTTCAACGACGAACATATGTATTGCACTTGCATTCGAGTAAGCATAGCCGTTAATTAGTTTATTTTACAGACGCGACAGACGTCATTGTTCGAAAACACGGTCAGTCACCAGCGTGTCGGTTTGCTTATGGATGCATTGGATGGCATCTGTTACAACACGGCGTATACACAAGCTTGGTCATTCAAGCGCAATGTTAATCTGTTGTATACATATCAATGTAGCTCCTTGAGTAACACATACGTTTAGCATGTTTTCAGTGTACATGCGGTTTTAAAAAAATCCGGTTTATATTACCAGGTGGATATGTACCAATGGTTTGTTGTTGTTGTTTCGCTTGGAGACGGAGCCCTCACTTTCGGTTTTTATGTGAAACCATCCGCCAATGAAACAGCCACGACTAGATTATATTACTAATGCGTTTTCGAACAATGACGTCAGTTCCACTTTTTAAATTAACTAATTACGGGAAGCCAATTCGAGTGCAAGTGCAATACAGATGATTGTCTTTAAAAATGCAATAAAATAATGCGTTTAGATCGAAAATCAGTGGTCTTTCTCTTTAACTTAGTAGCAGTAGGCAATGGTTTAGTTTGTCCACCCGTTACGTAAACGCAGATCAAAGCGTATTGTATAAAGACCCGGAGCTTACTCAAAACGGGCACTTATGTTTATACTTAACGTAGTATTGTGGGTCCTTACGAGGATTTGATCAATAAACCGAAATCTTAAGTCAGAAGATAAACAACGAATTAATTAAGCATCTTTGAAAGAAAGGTGCGAAAACCATCGACTCGTATGAGCGTCGATGTATAGATTATTACCCATAGCATGCTACGCTGATTGGAATTCAAGAGCCAATGTTTTCCATCATCCATCCATAAGGGCAGCAAATAACTCAAATTGGCTTCATTGGCTTGAATAATCGCTTGTCCCAACAATGGCTTGAAGCGCGAAATCCAGCATTTAACTTTTTATAGAAATTAGTCTTGTATTAGTATATGGTTTTGCCTAAAATGCCAAATCACGGTTTGGACTTCAAACACATTGTCCTCGGAATAGTTCTATATTTATAAGAGCAATATTAGTCGATGGTTATGTTTCGTTCAGGCACGTGTCCTCGTAGTCTGTTCGAACTAGTGTAAAAATGTCAAACTGATTTGGTTGATCATAACAGGATAGATTACCAGACTCTAAGACTAATCTTACGCTTCTTAACAAAATCAAAATCAACTTACTAATTTCAACTTTTCTTCTCTTTCGAATTGTTCTTCCTCTGTAACTTGCATAACCTCAAATTTTCGAATAAATTTTGTTTTTTTCTTCCCATCACTTTCAAAGAAGCTAACTCGTCGATTAGTTTTGTCTTTCTTTTTATCTGTTTGTACATTATCCACCACGTCGTTTTCCTCCTCATTCGATTGAGTTAATGTCTTTTGGCGTCTCGCTAGGCGAATGTCATGAAGTCTCTTTCGGACAAACAAACACGTTTGCTCAAACTTTTCCTCATCTAGAGTAGAAGTTGTAGACAGGGAACGTGGTTTAGTTGTATGTGGTCGCACAATGCTGATACTGTATTTGCGGTCCCCACCCACGGGTCGACCACACCCTGTTGTTTGTGGACGCCCAACTCGGAGCCTTCCACCTAGGGTTGTTTGTGGCCGCCTGATTAAAGCTTCGATGACGTCTGCAGCTTTAGGCGGCACAGGTGAGCAATTAAAACGTTTTGGTGTCTTGAGTCTCAAACCAGGTGGCACGTGTGACGGTGGATAAGTCGCCATTACGTTGTCTTAGCAATGGGAATATCTAATAAAACATCGCGTTATTTCATTTCGACGCGAGACAATCGTGGCTTAAACTGAAACAAATAGAAAGCAACATAATCATTTCAAATTTGCTACAATTGATAGACTATCATATAACTAATAAAGACTCAAATCCATACATTTCCCATATGTTTTCCAGCATTTCAACAGACAGATGTACATTATATGTTTCGGCAAAGTCAAAATATACAGTGTACAATACAGCCGTAGCTGTTTGTACGGTCCACGCCAATCAAAGTTGGTCTACTAATTAATTAACATTATACAATATCATTTTTTAAAATACTTTTCAAATGGCCAAATAGGCTTAAACTTATTTATCGAATTCTGATAATTCCATACATCAGAACAGTAATCAGAACATGAACTGATACACTGCTATTCTGCTAATGAAATTTTAACAAACATCCGGAACAAAATAAGAAATTATTTAAATTGATAAAACTTTAGCTATTAAGACATTACATACCTGAAACTGTACAAAGATATAAAAATATATAACTCTGCCTAAGAGCTAACCGAGTACGTGGAACACAACCCTAAACAGTATAGGCTATATTTATGTACTGGTGTTTGTGAGGTTATTTGAATGGCTGGCTGCCATGAGCTAATAGGTACGGCTCTGGAATGTGCGATAAGATACAACTTAACAAAAGAACCATAAACTCTTCGCTTTGTACGGACTAGCATTCATTGTAAACGCGCCATTCAACTGTTTGTTAAATCGGCATTTAACGCTGCTAGTAAATCAGCCCAGTCAAAACTGCCGATCTGTGACAGACTTTCTTTTTTACTTTCAAAAGGTTAGATAGGCTTCTACCAACGTCCTTATTAAACACGTTATGATAGTTATAGTTTTCTTTACGGTATTTACAATCAGTTTTAATTTGTTGAATTTAAAACTTTCAGAAAAAAATAGAAACAACCTACAAAGAAATAAGTTGAAGACTATAAGTTTTTTTATCGATTTAAATAACACGGAAATCTTTTTTAACTATATGCAACCCACTGTGTTTTATCGTTGGGCGGATGTGCGTGTGCGGAAATAGGATATTGGGTAATTAGTCTCTCATGTATAAGATATCTTTGAGGAAAGTCGAATGATGATTTTTTAAATTTAGGTTTCTCGTTCTATATCATTTACTCGAACTTTAATGTGAATCAATAAATATTAAAACGTGTGTAACAGATATTGAATGATTTGGAAATGTAATAGTTTAGTTCGATATAGATGCCACCCCGGAAATTTATCAACAAGAGATGGAACAACTTTTACGAGGTATACATGGTATGACAATGTCTTGGATGTTCTGTATTGTGATTCCTGTGACAATTATAAAATTTCAAGTTTTCAAAAGCCACTCGAAATACTGGCGAATACCAATTTGGTTCAGCCAATATCACTTTAATGGGTGATGCACTGGTAAAGAACGTTAGCCCCAAAACTCCGGTACGTTGAGAATTTTTTTTTTTTTTGGAGGGGGTCTTTCAACATTGCATACTGCTAAACATTAAATACATAATATATCTGATAAAGACTGACGAACAATTTGTGTTTGGAAAAGAACAAAGTGAGTTTGTTTAAAACAAAAAATGAAAGATAGACTGGCAAAGAAGCAAAGAAGCGAAACTCCAAACCATTACATTTAAAGTGATAGCTAAAGTTATCTTAGTGTCGCTAAGTGTCATTGTAGTCCAATAACAAAAAATGCAACAAAGCTTTTTTAACTATGCCAGTCGAAGCATAGTACTGCAGAACGGGGAAAAAGGAAGTTTGATACAAAAGTTCCTGAGAAAACCCCCCCCCCCCCCCCCCCCCACTGGTCCCCTATAAATTTATTGTATAAAAAGTGAATTTGTAATAAATCTTAAAATCATTGTAAAAATCTACAAGTGAAGCGAGAACAAGCAGGAAAACTGGTTATACCTTATCAACCGAAACCGTGCTAAATTGAGTCCAAAACAAATAGTAAGGTTGCCGTTCCGCGAGCTACGGTGTTCTATGCATCTTATGTGAAACATAAGCATTATAGCATTAAAACCAACAAACGTGGGCAATTATCCTGGACAGTTGACTATTATTGGGTGTCTCCGTGTACAATTATAAGACCAATTGTGTGTGTGAAAGTAGTGCAGAAACTACAACCGTTGCCAGACCTTAGCGTCTCCGCACAAAGCGGCGCAATGTCTTGGAAATTTCAGAGGCTAAAATTCATATCCCTTTAACATGTACAGTTCTAAAAATGTTATCCCTTCTGAAGATATTGTGAAAAGTAACAAACTTATTTATTTTACTACACACTACATAGATATGCTATTGTTAAAATGTTTTGACTTCGCTTTAATATCGTATAGGTCAGATGTCCATTTAATGCATTATATATTGATTTATATCATTTAATACCTTAATATGCACACGCTATTGGTGCAACATCATCATTAAACTGAACATTCGGTGGTTTTCGTAGCTTTATAGTAGTGTTTAAATGTTCTAAACATTGATACACCATCATTATATAAGTTTTGAACGACATTTAGAAGTGGGGTAACATAATTATACAATATGTGGATAACCACTTCTTGTTTTGAAACATTAGAATTAGAATTTATTTTTCTTCATCTTTATCTCTATGTTATCCCATCAATGGTGCCAGCACAGATTATCTCTTTCTCAACTCCAGACAGTTTATTACTTAGGTAGTTACTTTGGTACATTTAATCCTCTTATTATAGATGCAGCATGGTAGATATTTTATCTGTGGTTATGGTCCACACTGGTCACTGGAACATGTGACCTTGTTTATTTAACTACTTTATACTGGTATATAGCTTCTTCCTCTACTATGTTTTCTTTATTCAATTTACACCTAATGACGATACGGGCATATGTATCGATACGTTGTGTTCTATCACAAAACAAGAAGTGGTTATCCAGAAATTGTATAATTATACCATCTTGATATGATCAATTTAGATGTAAATCCATGAGTATTATGTTTCGTTACTTAGTCATGTATTGTACAACAAAAAATATCAATCGAGAAGGGGAGTGCATTCATGTCAGAAGTAAATTTTATACATGTGTACATAACAACCGGAAGTTAAAATATAGCGAAGGTCTCGTGTTTCAAACCGAAGTGTGTGTGATTTCTTTACTCCAATTATCTGAGGAAAACATTTTGTTTCTCTACATTCATATACTTAAACTATTGAAAAAGAAACATTTCGCCTGCCTCCACCGGGTTCGTACTCCGGTCCGGCGCTTTTATCATATCAGCTACTTGGTTAATCAGTGGACCAACCGCAAATTTTCATCCAGGAAAATTCTGCGTGCTATTTCGCACTGCCATAGGGACGCTACATTCTCGTCTTTTTTGTCTAGAAATTATACACAAATGTGTTTTATTGAATTAACTAATCTGATATCGGGTTATGGAAACCTACATATTTTTAATGTTCAGGAAGACAATTGTCTCTATTGAACCCCCTTGAATATGACGTTAAACACAAATCTAACAAATTGACAGATTAAGTACTTATTCAAGATAACGATACAAGAAACGTAAAGCGGCCGACACTCTGAAGTTAAATGTTATCTTATAAAAGCTATCTAACAATCTGTCAAACAGTACCGGGTACTCTGTGAACGGTACATCTAAGGAGAATCAGAGGTCCGAGGTACTAACCACTGAACCATGCCCGCTGGCTCAAACACACAAAGAGTTGGGTATATATGGTATAAATGAAGAGATAAAAATGTGCTTGCTCCACAGATGAATGACATTTTGGTTAACACAAATACTTCTTAAAAGATGGTCTATATCCAATACATTTAGCAGAAATGAAGGCTAGTAGCGTAATGGTGCAATGAAACATCAATTAGGACATAGTTTTATTTGTATAATCGATAAATTCTGCTTTTGTTTCCGTTTAAGTAAACTGAAACGTTGTGTAAATATATCATTAATTAAAATTGTTTGAGATATAGCACATCAAATGAAGGGTGGAAGCGTTAATTAATATGTGTAATATGTATGGAGTGTTTCACAAACACAGGTGAGACAAATTAAGCCGTGGTGCTGTTACACCAATACAATATACAGTCACAATGGAGATGAATACGTCAATATTATACTGTACCCATACAGCATATAATTTGTTACCAATAAAAAGTATTGTATCCCTCCCTGTGTCTATTTGTATAAGTGTATAGTGCCTGTATCTCTCCGCAGATCACACAAGCGTAATGGTAATGAGGGTAAACACACACACGCCCATTGTTCATCTATGTCTGGAATTTGATTGCCCAGGTCTTACATAATGTGTGTTCAATGTTTCGGTCACCCCCAAGAGAAATGACAGTTCGACAATAAACTTTGCGCCACGTGCGTTGTGTCCGTTTACTTATTTCGTCTCGATTATGTAAAGTTTTATTCTCTATAAGTGACGGTTATAAATTAAGTTATATTGTGCATGCCATTATTGTGGGAAAGACTTTCAAACCAAACAGCTGGAACCAACAAAAAATCAAAAGTTTCAAGCTTGCAAACCCTGTTACTTTTAATCGTTAGTTCATACTTTAATACACGATTCGAACGTGCTGATGTGTGTAGAACCAGATATTTTCTCTTTACATAATCCAATTAGAAAATGCCTTTCCAACTAGTACCTAATATATCTTTCCGTTCTTTTACAAAACTGTTCAATTGCAAAGGTTTTGAATTCGCTTCCATCTGCTATCAACATTTTCTTAAATCGTGTGAGGTAGAATACACAGAATCGACGTTATTAATGGGTAAGGATTTGTCCACCTGTAAATTCCTAATTACTGTGATTGATCGTGGTGAAATAATAAATGGTCATGGCGAGTGACTCTCGGAAATAATTTGGAGTTCAACAGAAACAAGTACCAAGACCTGTAATCTGAATTTCGTGGACAGTGGCGGCGCCACAAGGGGGACAAGAGTGGGGCATTTGCCCCTTCCGGCCGGGGGGGGGGGGGGGGGGGCG